>ML263177.1:0-15554 GCA_005239495.1 Nicotiana undulata | reverse complement strand
AATATCGTATATGATTCACTGTTTGGTAAGGTTTGTTGTGGCACGATTTTCTTTTTATACGTATTGTGGGTTGTAAAGAAGTTGTATTCCTATTGCTGAAATTTCTGTGATTGAATTGTAAATTGTCATTGTTGATATGAGATATGATTGTTTGGTGGGATCGGGTTGCGCGCTGTAACAGGAGGGATAAGGGTGATATCTGAGAAGTGATAAGGATTTGATGTGATTGTCCGGTGGGATCGGGTTGCACGCCGCAACAGAAACACAACCAATGATTATGATTGTCCGGTGGAATCGCGTTGCACGCTGCAACAGAAACATAATAAACGATTGTGATTAACAGGAAGGATCGGGTTGCGCGCCGCAACAGAAGAAATAAGGGTGAAATGTTGAGAAGGGACAAGGGTGGAATTGCGATTGTGATTGTGATGAAGTGAAAATTGTGGAACTTCCATTGTGTATCTTTCTATATCTTGTGCAGTGATTGTGTGACTCTCTGTCTGTCTCTTGCCTGTGCATTGTTGAGTTTACTTAGAGTAAAGTTTGTTCATACATACCAGTACAATTCAAATGTACTGACGTCCCTTTTGCCGGGGGCGCTACATTCTTGTGATGATTGTAGGTGGTTCTATAGCAGGTACTCCAGCCCACCGACAGTAGTGCCTCCTCTACGTCCTATCAGCTGTTTTGGTGAGCCCCTCTCCTCTCGGGGCTCCGTGTGGTTCATGCCACCTCTTCTTCCGGATTTTTATTTTGGTATTTGTGTAAGGTATCGCCGGAGCCTTGTTACCGGCAAGTATTATATAACTCTTTCGTACTCTTAGAGGCTCCGTAGACAGGAAATGTGGGTTATGTACATATGTATTTTGGGCAGTATAAGTTGTAGACCACGTAAAGTAAACATGTATGTTATGTATATTTTGTAAGTATTGTACCACATGCGGGTAATGACAGAAATCTATAATTAAATTCCAGGTTGTAAGAATGTGTCTAAATTATAATTGACTAATGTACATTGGAATCTCGGGATAATATGTGGGATGGAAAAAGGAATCCAGGTCCGCTTGACTGGGGCTACCCGGTCGAGTGTCGGTCGTGTCCCTCGGTTTTGGGCGTGACAGCAGAGTTGGCCTAGACCGTCATTAGATACGAAGATCCGCAGTTTTCCTGGTTTGGCAGGGTATTATCGTCGTTTTGTATAGGGATTCTCATCTGTTGTTGCACCTATGACCAGGCTGACCCAGAAGAGTGCTCCGTTCAGGTGGACATAGGAGTATGAGGAGAGGTTTCAGAAGCTCAAGACATCTTTGACTATAGCCCAAGTATTGGTATTGCCTATAGGTTAAGGGGTCTTACAATGTATATTATGATGTTTCGCGAATTGGTCTTGGCGCGGTGTTGATGTAGGACGGTAGGGTGATTGCCTACATGTCCAGACAGCTAAAGGTGCATGAGAAGAAATATCTTTTCCACGACCTTGAGTCAGTAGCTATTGTTCATGCCCTGAAGATTTGGCGGCACTAGTTGTACGGTGTTCCTTATGAGATCAACACCGATCATCGGAGTTTGCAACATCTGTTCAAGCAAAAGGATCTTAACTTGAGTCAGCGAAGGTGGTTGGAGCTACTTAAGAACTATGATATCACCACTTTGTACCACCCGGGGAAGGCCAATGTGGTGGCTGATGCATTGAGTCTCCATGTGGAGTGTTTGGGGAGTTTGGCATATCTTCCAGCAGCATAGAGACCCTTAGCATTGGATGTTCATGCCTTTGCCAACCAGTTTGTGAGATTGGATATTTCTGAGCCGAGTCGAGTGTTGTCTTATGTGGTCTCTCGTTCTTATCTTTATGATCGTATCAGGGAGCGTCAGTATGATGACCCCCACCTACTTATCCTCAAGAACACGGTCCAGCATGGTGATGCTAAGGAGGTTACTATTGGGGATGATGGCGCATTGAGGATGCATGACAGGCTATGTGTGCCTAATTTATATGGTTTGCGTGATTTGATTCTTCAGGATGCTTATAGATCGCGGTACTCTATTCATCCGGGTGCCGCGAAGATGTATCAGGACTTGAGGCAGCATTACTGGTGGAGGAGGATTAAGAAGGACATAGTGGAGTATGTTTCTCTGTGCCTAAATTGCCAGCAGGTGAAGTATGAGCATCGGTGACTGGGTGGGTTGCTTCAGAAGTTATAGATTCTGGAGTGGAAATAAGAGCGGATCACTATGGAATTTGTTGTTGGACTCACACAGACTCGCAGAGGTTGGATGCAGTTTGGGTGATTGTGGATAGGCTGGCCAAGTCAGCCATTTCATTCCAGTGATGACTACATATTCTTTAGAGTAGTTGGATTGAATCTACATCTGTGAGATCGCCAGGCTTCATGGAGTACCGGTATCTATTATCTCTGACTGGGGTACGCAGTTTACATCACGGTTCTGGAGAGCCGTATAGCAGGCGTTGGGTACTAGAGTGGAGCTGAGCACAGCATTTCACCCTCAGAAGGACGGACAGTCCGAGTGCACTATTCAGATATTAGAGGATATGCTTCATGCGTGTGTGATGGAGTTTGGAGAGTTATAGGACCAGTTCTTTCCACTTGCAAAATTTGCCTACAACAACAATTATCAGTCGAGCATACAGATGGCACCGTACGAGGCTCTGTATGGTAGGCGGTGTCGGTCCCTTATGGGTTGGTTCGAGCTAGGCGAGGCCAAATTATTGGGTACAGACTTGGTCCGGGATGCCTTGGATAAGGTGAAGGTGATTTAGGATCGACTTCGCACAACACAGTCCAGACAGAAGAGTTATGCGGACCAGAAGGTTCCCGATGTAGCATTCATGGTTGGAGGCGGGTCTTGCTCCGAGTATCGCCTATGAAGGGCGTTATGAGGTTCGAAAAGAAGGGAAACCTGAGCCCAAGGTACATTGGTCCTTTTGAGGTGTTGTGGAGTGTTGGGGTGGTCGCTTATGAGATTGATTTACCTCCCAGCCTAGCAGGAGTCCATTTTGTATTCCACGTTTCTATTCTCCGGAAGTATCACGTTGATCCGGTTTATGTATTTGATTTTAGCTCAGTCCAGTTGGACAACGATCTGTCTTATGTTGAGGAGCCAGTGGATATTTTGGACAAGCAGGTCAGAAAGCTAAGGTCAAAGAACATTGCTTGAGTAAAGGTTCAGTGGAGGGGTCAGCCTATCGAGGAGGTGACTTGGGACCGAGCGGGATATGTTCAGTCGTTATCCTCATCTTTTCAACACTTCAGGTATGTCTCTATACTCATTAGAGGACAAACTATTATTGTAAGAGGGGGAGGATGTGACGACCCGACCGATCGTCTTGAGAGTTACAGCCTCGGTCCCCTATTAACTACTATCCACGTATCTATTTCTGCTATTGTGACTTGCCGGGAGGTTTCATTTTGGTTTTTGGAGTGTTTTGGGACACTTAGTCCCTAAAACGGGAGCATAAGCCTTAGGATTTGGACCGTAGTCGGAACGGTGTGAAGACGACTCCAGGATGGAAATTAGGACTTAGGGGCGTGTCCGAATTGTTTTTTGGATGTCCGTAGCTCATTTGGGTTTGAACTAGCGGAAGTCGAAGTTTTGGAGATTTTGACCGGCAATGGAATTTTTTATATCAGGGTTGGATTCTGATTCCGGAAGTTGGAGTAGGTCTGTAGGGTTGAATATGACTTGTGTGCAAAATTCTGGGTAAATTGGACGTGGTTTGATAGGTTTCGGTATCGGTTGCCGAATTTAGAAGTTTCAAGCTCTTTAAGTTTGATTCGGAGGATGATTCGTGATTTTACCATTGTTTTGATGTGGTTTGAGGGCCCGACTAAGTTCGTATGGTGTTTTATGGTTGGTTGGTTTGTTTGGTTGACGTCCGGGGGGCCTCGGGTGAGTTTCAGGTGCTAAACGGATTGAGTTTGGGACTTATGAGATTGCTGAAGTTGTTGCACCTAGTGTAATCACACCTGCGCACTTTCGGCTGCAGGTGCGGAGCCGCAGAAGCGGATTTTCCCTTGTCCAGCTTGGGTCGCAGGTGCGGCGATTGGTCCGCAGAAGCGGATGTGCAAAAGAAGAGAGGACCGCAAGAGCGGGCTCACAGGTGCGGCGCAGTGCTCGCAGATGCGGTCCCAGCTTATTTAAGTTGTCTTCCCACCGGCGACGGATTTTTTGCAGGTGCGGGACCGCAGAAGCGGGAATTTTACCGCATGTGCGGTTTGACTGGATGAAAAGGGGCTAAGTGCGAGGGTTTGAATTCATTCTTATTTTTGGACTTGAGAGCTCGGAAATTGGCGATTCTTCGAGGGATTTTCAGAGAAAGCTTTGGGGTAAAGATTCCTAACTCGTTTTTGGTTGTACTCCATCAATCTATAGTTGTTTTCTTCGTTAAATTAAGGAAATTGGGTGAGAAATTTGAGGAAAATGGGAAAAAGTTCTTCAACCAAATTTTTGCGTTTTGATTGTGATTTAGACATCGAATATGGATAATTTTGGTACGAGTGAAATCGTGAGTGAATGGGTGTTCATATTTCGTGACTTTTACCTGATTCTGAGACGTGGGCCCGGGGAGGCTTTTTAGGGCGCTTTTTGAATTTCTTGCTTTAGCTTTGATTTCAGTAGCTAGATTAGTTCCTTGTAGTTACATTTATGATATGTAATTTATTTTGACTAGATTTGCGTCATTCAGAGTCGGATTTTCGTGGAAAGAGCATTGTTACGGATTAATTGAGCTTGGTTCGAGGTAAATGGCTTGCCTAACCTTGTGTGGGGGAAATCTCCTTAGGATTTGGTACTGTTTTGATGTGTGAGCACCGTGTACGTGAGGTGACGAGTACGTACAGGGGCTAATTTTTGTAAAAATCCGGTTTCTGCCAAGTAATAACCTGTTTTCCTTCTTATTTGAGACATTTCAGCATGTGTAGTATCCTGATAGATTAGAATAGCATGCCTACTTGCCTTATTTGTTTATCTGAACTACGTGCAACATCTTTAGTGAATGTCTCTTGTCCTTCCTTAACTTGTACTTAGTCTGAATTGTAGAATTCATGTTATAGTTGTTGAATTCTATTATTTGAGCTGCATATTTACTTTGGGACTACGGAAGGGTATTCCTGGAGAGCCTCATGTTTTGCATATTTACTTTGGGACTACGGAACGGTATTCCAGGAGATCACCCCTGCACATTTTTGTTTGGGACTACGAGATGGTATCTTGGGATATCCCCTATTGTTATCTCTGCGTACTGAGCTGTTGATTTCTTTGATTTCATTCATGTTAAGTTTCAGTCTTTATTTTACTGCAATATTTAATTTTGCCTCATTTTATTATATATATATATATATATATATATATATATCAATAGGGCCCTGACTTGACCTTGTCACTACTCGATCGAGGTTAGGCTTGGCACTTACTGGGAACCGTTATGGTATACTCACGCCCTTTCCTACACATGTTTTTCGTGTGAAGATCCAGTTTCTTCCTACCAGCCTCATTCATAATTGCAGTCGCTGTTGTCGGAGACTTCAAGGTACATCTGCCCGCGCCCGCAGATCCTCGTAGTCCCCTCTATCCCCCTATGTTCATTCTTCTCTTATTTCTATAGACAATGATGTATAGAACATTTAGAATCTCTTAGAAGCTTATGACTTACGGTGTTCCGGGTCTTGGGAGTGTTTTTGTACATTTTGGAAGTAGATTATTATATATACCGAGAGGCATCTCAATTGCTTATTTAAATTATATATTACTGTTAGTTGTTAATTTTCATGTTTTCGTTTCGTTTCTGCAAAGTGTTAGGCTTACCTAGTCGTAGAGACTAGGTGGCGTCACGATAATTCACAGAGGGAGAATTGGGTCATGACAGCTAAGGATACTGAAATTGAAAGGTTGAAGAAGAGGTTGGTAGAAGTAGAAACTGAGAGAGATGCTCTCGTAACTGAGCTTGCAAATGAGAAGGAGAAGAATAATGGCATTTTTCATGATATGTTGAAACTGCTTCAAGCCAAGAACCAAGAACCTGGTCCTTCCCAGCCTTAAAACCTTCCTAGCCTAGTTAGACAAACCAATGACCCGTATAGGATTTTGTTCGTTTTGCTCATGCTCCAATGTTTTTATTTCTCTTTATGCTTTGTGGATGACAAGTATCAATAATAATCAACTGTTTTTTTTTTTCTAACTATTTGTTGATGCTTCTTAGATGGCTAATATCATTCGATTGATAAATGATGATTGACTCCATGATTGCATTTGATGTAGCCCTGGTGGCCATGAGTAATTTCTACTAAAATCTGGTTATCTAACATAATTATGCAACTTTTCGATGATGCCAAAAGGGAAAAAATTGGTTGTGCTTTGTATTTTGGACGGTGATGTTTATAACCTAATGAACTTGGTCCTTGATGATTAGTGACTTTAAAATGGAAAGTATTCTAACATTGTGTTGTTCTGGAGCTGAGTTGATACAAGGTCTATGCTCATGAAAAGCACATAGTTTGTCATGTCAAAAAGGGGGAATTTTTTTATCCAAGTGAAGTTTGTTTTGATGATTGACAAGGAACTCAAGCATGAATCAGGTCCATACACAGTATACACAAACACGGGCAGATTTGAGCATAAGGAATCCACGTGAAGGAGATAATCTTAAGTGGTTATACCTGATATCTCATGAACGAAAAGGTTGCATAAGTGATAAGGAAAAGGACTCCTTACTCGGGAGAACTCTATCCTAAATAAGGGAGGAGTTAGAGGTTGAAGATAACTAGAACTCTTCCACGATGGAAGAGTATATCATTAGAACTCTAGTTATTCCTATCCTACTAAATCTATAAATTCCAGGATGTTCTCATTGTACAGGTACGCACAAACGCTGAAGTTAAACGTGAGTTGAGAGCAAAATAGGAAGGCATTTTGCAAGCAATTCTTGTGTGATTCAAGTGTGAGAACCTGAAGCTACATGAACCAGATAGAAGAACCAGTTCCAAGCGTTTGTCTTTTATTCTAGTTCAATTGTAGTAGGGCTATCCAAATTTTACCTCTCAGCTTTATCTAGAGGAAATTGTATTAGGTACTCTGAGTATTCACGGTAGAGTTAACTTAAAGTTGTCGCAACAGTTAGAGGATGGTTGCCACAACGGGATTAGAGGTAATCCTTAGGTTTACAAAGAGTTTTGTAAATAATGTTTTGGCTCAGTGATTTAGTGAAGTATTGAGGAAAATACTACTGACTAGTAGGTCGTGGTTTTTCACTTTTTGAGGCTGGTGTTTTCCACGTAAAAATACTTGTGCTCTTTACTTTCCGCATTTACTATTTCTGTAACAGTAGTATAAGGAACACATAGAAGAACCAGGTCCTTCTATAATTAGTGCACGCAAAAATTGAACATCACACAAATCACTCCCCTTTCCTCCTGTGTGGCATTGAAGTATAAAACATCAACTATATGTCATAATAATTAAAAACTCATAATATTTGGAAAGCATATGAAAATGACGGTCAACAAAAAAATTGTATGACTCTTGCATCATATAAATTGGGACATAGGGAGTATATGATTTTGAGCTGCACAAGCTATGCCATTGTCAAAATCAGAGATTGTGAGGAGAAAACTCCATTGGAGAGGAAGCTCGAGCTAGAGCTACCAGCTTATGAATGAGAAGAACATTCTGGAGATTTGGGTGTGAAAGTGGAAAATGCAAAGTGATTTCATTCACTATAGTAAGTACACTATATACATGTGTGTGAGGAAACTGACAGCTGGCAATTACTCACTAACAACGAACTAACTAAAAACTACCATTAAGCTAACGAACGGATTGTTTAAGTTAATTGACTAAGTGTGACTCTAAGACTGACAACATGTACATAAATATGCTTAGTCAATCTTAACACACACACACACACACCCCTCAAGTTGGTGGGGAATAATTCACTGCTAACTTGCCAAGGATGTTGGTATGTTTGATGCATGTCAAAGCCTTAGTCAGAATATCATCCAATTGATCATTTGTTGAGATGTGATGTAGAGTGATCAACCCATCCTGTAGCTTGTCTCTTACAAAATGACAATCGATCTCTATATGCTTTGTACTCTCATGAAACACAGGGTTCCTTGCCATGTGTACAGCAGCATGGTTGTCACAGAACACATGAATAGGCTTCTGGCATGTATTAGTTAATTTTTCCAACAGTCTCCTTATCCATATTATTTCACCAAATACCTTTCAAATTGATCTGTATTCAGCTTCTACAGACGACAAAGAAATTGTGTCTTGTTTCTTTGATTTCCAACTGATGGCACTTTCTCCAAACAAAACTATATAGCCACTCACAGACCTTCTTGAATCAGGACAAGCAACCCAAACTGAGTCGCAATATGCTTCTAAGGTACATTCAGGGCTGTTGGACAAGAAAATACCAAGTGTGGAATCATCTTTTAGATACCTAAGAACATGCAATGCAGCTTTAAGGTGTGGTTCCCTTGGTGACTGCATGAACTGACTTAGATGTTGCACACTATATGTTATGTCTAGTCTTGTGTTTGTGAGGAAGTTGAGCTTCCCCACAAGTTTCCTGTAATATGTGTGATCTATTAACAGGGATCCTTCAGTTGCCTTCAACTTAATTGTGCAATCAAGAGAGGAAGAGACTGTAGTATACCCCAGGAAGTCATACTCCTTCAAAAAATCTGTAGCAAACTTTCTTTTTGAAATAAGCACTCCATCATCCTTATAGAACATTTCCATATCCAAGAAGTAGTGTAGCTTTCCCAGATCTTTGATCTTGAATTTATCATGTAGGAAGTTCTTCAAACCATTGATCTCTTCCAAATTTGTCCCTGTGAGGATTAGATCATCCACATACACAGCTACAAATACACATGAGGAACCATTCTTCTTTTAGAAAAGTGAGTAATCATTTGCTGGATGGACAAAACCTCTTGAACACAGAGATTCTGTCAGTTTAGCACACTATTGTCTGCTTGCTTGTTTCAGTCCATATAGGGACTTCTTCAATTTGCATACAACACCTGGTGTGTCAAATTGTAAACCTTGTGGGACATCCATGTACACTTATTCATTCAAATCCCCATGTAGCAAAGCATTGTTTACATCCAGTTGGAAAAGGTCACAACCTTTCTTCACATCTACACTTATTAATGTTCTAACAGTTGTCATTTTGACAACAAGGGATAAGGTTTCTGTGTAGTCAATCCCTTCCTATTGTGTGTAACCCTTAACCATAAGTCTTTATTTGAACCTCTCTATACTTCCATCTACTTTGTGTTTAATCTTTTACACCCACTTGCATCCTATAGCCTTCTTTCCTGCAGGCAAAGTTACTAAATCCCAAGTATTATTAGCATACAAAGACTCAAATTCTTGTGTCATAGTTGCTTTCCAAGCAGGATTTATGGCTGCCTCCTCATATGAACATGGTTCACTGTCATGTGAAATGCTCCTCATGACCTTCTAGTTGTTTTGACCCAGGATGTTTACTGAGACATGTTGGTTTTTGGAAAAAAAAGAAATTGAGTGAATGTGTGTGCTGAGAGTGGTTCTTTAATGTTGGAAGGGAGCAAACAAAGTCATTTAAGTAAGAAGGTGGATTATGTGTTCTGGTAGATTTCCTAGATTCTGGAATATAGTGGGAGGATCAGGCACATGATTGGTGGCAGTATTCAAGTCACTTGTTGTGGGTGACTCACACGAAGGTGCAGGAGCTATCTTATGTGATAAAGTAGGTACAGCTTGATCAACAGATATAGGGGAGCCAGTGACAGAGTTGTGTGTGTGATTCATATCCTGCAGGTGACAGTTATCCAAAGTATTAATTTGATCACAGTCATCTTCTAAGTTGGGCTGATTAGGTGCACAACTTGGACTAGAAGTTATCAATTGTAAAACAGAAGAAAAGTGGAATGATTAGGGGAAATAGAAAATGGAAAGATGTGTTCATAGAACTGTACATCTCTATAAATGTGTACCCTTTTACTAAGCAAATCAAGTACCTTGTAACCTTTTGATCCGGAGGGGTATCCTACAAATATATGTGGGCTAGCTCTTGGTTCAAATCTGTCTTTGTGGTTTTTGAGAGTGGGAGGATAGCATAGACATCCAAAGCCTCTCAAATGGGAATATGTGGGTTTCTGTTTATAAAGGATTTCAAATGGGCACTTGTTGTTTAGAATTGTAGAAAGGAATCTATTTATCAAATATGTTGCAGTTAGGATGCATTCTCCCCAATACCCCAAAGGTAATTTAGACTGGTACAATAGGGCTCTTGCTGTCTCTAAAAAGTATTTATGTTTTCTTTCAACTACACCATTTTGTTGTGGTGTATATGGGCAAGTTCTTTAGTGAATAATCCCTTTGGTTTGGTAATAGGTTAGGGCTTCTTTGCTGGTGAATTCCAGTCCATTATGAGATTTAATGGTCTTGATTGATATTTGGAACTGGTTTTCAACCATGCAAACAAAGGCTATAGCTTCTAGTGCATTGCTTTTGCAGCTCAATAACTGTGTCCAAGTGGGTCTACTACAGTCATCGACTATAGTTTAAAAAATACTTGTAATTATCATGTGTGGCAAGGTTGTAAGGGTCCTAAAGGTCTATATGTAATAGATCAAATACTTGGGTGGAAGATATGGTTCTTTGTGGAAACGGAAGTCTGCCATGTCTGGACATGGGACAGACTGAACAAAGGAAAGGATGTTTAGGTGCAAAACTAGCTAGTATAGATTAGATCCCCTTCATTTTCACAAAATACATGGCTTAATCTGTTATGCCACTAGTAATCAACACAATTTTCATGATTTTAGACATACAAGGAAGTATTATTAGAACAAACTCTCTTATTATCTGAACGGTAGTTATTTACAATAGGAAGTGAAGGTGATTTGAGAGCTTGTACAACATCAGAATTACTACTAAGATTCTCACCAACACAGACTCTTTTATTATTTTACTGGCAGTTATTTACAATTGGAAATGAAGATGGTGAATGAGTCTACCTTAGCATCATGACATGAATTATAACTACCAGAACTGAGAAAAGAACTGATTGACATTTTGAGCGGAGGAAATATAGATCGTTCCTTGCTCTACCAATCTCCAGAGGCCTCTTCATTGAAGGGCCCTGCAATACACGTGTACGCAGGAAAATTAACAATGGTTTGAGTTGTAATGTTAATGAATGAATAGAAATGATATTGAATTTGAAACTAGGAACAAACAACACCCAGTATAAGGTCAACGTTGGACTAAGAACTACATCACTTATCTCTGTCACTTTAACCTTGTATCCATTTGGGAGAGTAACTAAAAAGGGGTATGGTAAGGTTCTAGTGTTATTGTGTAGTTTTTGTTGTAGGAAATGTGGTTCGAGGCACCAGAATCTAAAATCCAGAAATTAGCAGGTAAATAATAACATTTATATGAAAGATCGCCAATAATTTCATCGCAAGCCAGTATACCTGCAAAGTTTACAGCTCCACTTGTGATATTGTTTGAGGTCTCAGCTACAGTTCTAATGTGAAGTTTTTCTAACAGACTCAGCAACTGATTGTACTGTTATTTGGTCAGGTTCGGCGCATTGTGGTTCTGATTCTGTCCACGATTATCAGCTACATCACTCCAAGCAGAAATTATTGAGATATTCCATGAACATTTACAGCAGATGTTGTATTATTGCTTCTTGTGAACTTGAAGTTCTGTGGGAAACCATGTAACTTATAACACTTGTGGCCTGACTTTTTGCAATAGTCACAAAACAAACGTGGACCTTTGTTCCTTGATTTATAGGAATTATTTCCTGCATTGTTTGTCACATGATTGTAATTTATTCGAAAACCACTATTTGTCCTTCCATGAACGTTCAATGATGGAGATTCCAAACTTAGCTGATTGTGTGGCCTAACTTCATGTTGCTTTTCCTCTTGAATTAGAATAGAGAATACTTGTGCTATCGTGGATAGAGGTTTCACCATAGAATACTTCCTCTTACTACAGTATACACCTCATTTAAGCCCATTAAAACTGAACGAGTCTCCTATCTTGTTCTGCCTTATGCATATTTGTCTTTGCTCCACAGGTGCACTGGCAATTGCCCTGAGTATTCGCATTCAACGTATGTAATTCCTCCTAAAGCTTCTTCATCTTTGGGTAATAGCCAGTAATGTTCAATGAGACCTGAGTGAAGTCATTAATTTCCTTTTGAAGTTGATACATCTTAGCTCAGTTGGTCTGGTCATACTTATCCTCCAATTCCTGCCAAAGTTCCTTCGCATCATTCACATATTGTAAGTTGTCCGCTATGTCCTTCGAAAGTGAGTTCAAAATCCATGAGGTGACCATATCGTCACACCTCTCCCACTGTCCATAATTCGCAGAATCAGCATTAGGCTTTCTACATTTACCATTGATAAAAACCTATTTTGTTCTTCACTAAGAGGGCTCGCAGAACTCCTCTTCTCCAGGACCTATATCCTATTCCATCAAAAGGTATTGGTACCGAGGTCAATCCAGCATTTTCTGATGGATGCATGTAAAAAGGATTAGTCGAATCCATGACATCTCTCACCAAATTTGGTCCGTAAGTAACTGGGTCGGCGATATCCTCTTCTCGAGCCATGATTTGAAGTATCGAAAGAGAAAGATGAGATTATACTGTAAAAGAAACAGAGATTGAGTTGAATCAAATTGACGCAAAAAAAGAAAATTGATTTCCAGATTTTGGGAAACCCTAGATTTAATCGAGTCGGTGAAATTGCTTGAATTTGTGAAATTGATTTGAGATTGAGTTAGAACTGGAGTGGAAAACAGAGCTCGGCTCTAATACCATGTCAAAATCAGAGATTATGAAGAGTAAACTCCATTGGAGAGGAAGCTCGAGCTAGAGCTACAAGCTCATGAATGAGAAGAACATTCCAGAGATTTGAGATTGAATGTGGAAAATGCAAAGTGATTTACACTATATACACGTGTGTGAGGAGATTGACAGCTGGCAACAGCTCATTAACAACTAACGAACTAAAAACTACCATTAAGCTAACTAACTAACTAACTAACTGTTTAAGCTAATTAACTAACTGTGACTCTAAGACTAACAACATGTACATAAATATGCTTAATCAATCTTAACAGCCATTATGTTTTTCGAATTGTAAATTCCATCGCAACGTAAAATAAATATCTTTCAGTTTAGTTCATTCCCTTGTCTTCCAAATCTTAGTTCATGAAGCATATTCCGGCATGCCCCAACTATATGCTTTTTTGCTATATACATTGAGTCAAAATAAGTATAAATTAAAGTATGTTTTCTAAATAAAATAGTGAGCCATAAAGTTAAAAAAAACTGTAAGACATCCTACATTAAGCTAATGTTGAATGCATGCCTTTTGGGGATATAAATAGATTGCCCATTTTAAAGAATTGCTATCCATTTTGACGTTTTGTCCTTTGGTAACTGCAAAAAGAGGATGACAAACTCAGAATACGTGCGTACGTGTTACTGTCGTGCTGAGAAATAGATTAGTCTGGTCTGTTGTCTGCTCCAGATCAAGAAAGCATACTGTTAAGCAAACTCAAAGTGAAGGACTAAAATTTTGGAAAACAAACCGAATATGTTTGCTGAAGATAGTGATTGAAGGTATGAGCTTTGTGTCCAGATTAATTGAGTTTTTTTTTCGTCTGGAACGATAACACATTACCATAAAAAAATTCTTTTCCTACTTGAAGTGAAAATGATGGAGTCCTATACTTATTTTTTATGTTTTCTCTTCTCCTTTTGCATCAATTCAGAAATTTAGAATTTTAGATCGTCGGAGAATTCAGGAATAGAATATTTCGAGAAGAAAATAAAAAGAGATTAAGTAACCTTTGAAGAGCAGTAATTATGCGAAAATCTATATTAGGTACTATTTATATTGTTTATAATCTATTGAATTTCTTCTCTTCATCCGTGGACATAAGTCAGACCAAAACATATAAAAGGATCTCATATTTCTCCAATATAAATTTGATATAAGGACTGAGATTGGTACTAAAACACATACTCAAATTTATGGTAACGTCTTTTTGGACATGATGTATATATTCAAGTCATATCTTGATAGAATTTAAAAAATAAATATTATAGTAATAAATCAAACAACAAAGAGAAATACGCCATTAGAGGACACAAATATATATATATCCATACGTAAAGGTAATTTAGGTCAATCGATTATTCAGATAATCACGTTAAATAACTCTAAAAGATGATGGGGATCATGTTTAGATGTAAATTGAAATTCAAACTTAATGGATTTCGATTCAGAATCTTATTATTAAACTATTACACTTACGAAATTATGAATCTAAAATTTAGTGTTGGCTTAATAAATTTTAGTACCTTTACATAGATAATTCGATCGGTTGAAACATATTACATTCCGTTTTGGTCATGTTCAACAATTTAGTAACACAACTATACATGTATCATGTTTAATGGAATGAATATGGGCTCGGATCAAGAGTGTTGGTCTGGCCCATTTAATGAACTCGAGGGAACCATTTTAGAACGCCGCATCTCTTCGTGAGTGTTTGGACACAAGAATTGTAAAATTCTGGAAAAAAGTGGGGGGGAAAATTCAAAGTGAAAATGATATATGAAAATTAGAGTTGTGTTTTGGACATGAATATAATTTTGGGTTGTTTTTGAATTTTTGTGAGTGACTTGAGTGAAAATTTTGAAAAAAAATAGCTTTTTGAAGTTTTGAAAATTTTCAAAATTCATCTTCAAGTAAAAATTGAAAATTTTATGATTAAACACTGATTCGAAAAAAAAAAAGTGGAAAAAAAATCATGGCCAACGGGCTCTTAGACAGGCACCACCTGAATGTTTGCGTTTATTCTGCAATGACCAAGTCGATGCCACCACCATATTAAAATTAGAACAACATAAAGAGAAAAGCAAAATATATAATTTACATGTCGATCTTGCAACGAAATTCATGTTACACATCTCTCACAGAAAACCTTTTACACACCTAATTTTTTTAAGACACACCATTTTTATGCTTTCAATTTTTTAGATAACACGGACGTCACGCCCTAATAGGATCGTGACACGTGTCTTTGACTTTAAAAAGAAAAAAAAACATTTGAAATTACAATTAAATATCTTCCCATTTTCTATCTTAAGCATCATTGTTGGTTCCTTCATGCATTGTTGTGAGAATGTTTCAACAATACCTAAATTTAAGCCACTAGTCGATAAGATCGAGCAACAAATTGAGTTCGACAACCCAATAATCAAAAATACCCAATTGAATTTTTTAGCTTTTTCAATGCTACAATAATGCTAAATTCTAAATGTTTTCACCAAATCTAAAATTATTGTTAACACTTTTAAAGTTATCAAAAATACATGATTTTCACAATATTTGGACAATAAAACCAACCAAAAAAAGCCCAATTTTCATATCTGAAATTCTATGTTCTTTGAAAAATTCTATGTGGGGAACGGTGGTATGAGGAAGAAGACCGGGGGGGGG
>ML263174.1:42389-83585 GCA_005239495.1 Nicotiana undulata | reverse complement strand
AATGTTAACACCGGTGCCGAAGTCAATCTCGACTTCAATTCTTGAAAACTCTTTTCACAAGCATCAGACCACTGAAACTTAACTACTTTCTGCGTCAATTTAGTCAATGGGGAGGCGAGGGTGGAGAATCCCTCCACAAACCTCCGATAATACCCAGCTAGTCCCAAGAAACTGCGAACCTCCATCGGGGTCGTTGGTATAGGCCAATATTTCACTGATGCGATCTTCTGGGGATCAACCTGAATCCCTTCTCTGGAAACAACATGACCCAAAAACACGACTAATTCCAGCCAAAACTCACATTTCAAAAATTTAGCATACAGGTGGTGATGACGAAGAGTTTGTAGGACTGCTCTAAGGTGATCAGCATGATCTTCCGACTCCGCGAGTAGACAAGGATTTCATCAATAAAAACAATCACGAAGGAGTCTAGCAACGGTTTGAAAATCTGATTCATAAGATCCATAAAAGTTGCTGGAGCATTGGTCAGCCCAAAAGACATTACCAGAAATTCAAAATGACCATAACGAGTCCTGAAGGCGCTCTTAGGAATATCCAGCTCCCTGATCTTCAACTGATGATACCCAGACCGTAAATCAATTTTGGAGAAGAACCTTTCACCTTGCAATAGATCAAACAAATCATCTATTCGAGGCAATGGATACTTGTTTTTGATAGTGACCTTATTGAGCTGCCGATAATCGATACACATACGGAGCAACCCATCCTTCTTTCTAACAAAAAGAACCGGAGCACCCCACTGCGACACACTCG
Organism: Nicotiana undulata; assembly: GCA_005239495.1. Lineage (NCBI taxonomy): Eukaryota > Viridiplantae > Streptophyta > Magnoliopsida > Solanales > Solanaceae > Nicotiana > Nicotiana undulata. Next base: position 82,811 of record ML263174.1, on the reverse strand, counting down.
GCCGAATGAACCCCTTATCTAATAAATCCTTTAACTGCTCATTTAACTCCCTTAATTCTGCTGGCACCATTCGGTATGGTGGGATAGATATTGGCTGCGTATCTGGTAGTACATCAATCCCAAAATAACCCTCTCTATCTGGTGGAACCCCTGGAAGCTCGTTCGGAAATACTTTAAGAAACTCATTCACAACTGGCACGGACTCGGGGGCCGACACTTCTGAAGCGGTGTCCGCGACCCGGACCAAATGATAGATACACCCTTTCTTAATCATCTTCGAGGCCTTAAGGCAGGAGATAAACCTACCTTTCGACACCACACCATTCCCCTTCCATTCAATAACCAGCTCATTAGGAAACTCGAGTCTCATGACTCTCGTTCGGCAGTCGAGCTTGGCAAAGCACGAATAAAGCCAGTCCATTCCCATAATAATATCAAAATCTATCATCTCCAGCTCAATAAGATCGGCCGTGGTAACGCGACCACATACCGTGACAACACAATTCTTATAGACTCGCGCTGCTGTGATAGAATCACCAACCGGAGTTGATACGAAGAACGGCTCATGAAGCCGCTCGGGTTTTATCCCAAAACTTGAAGCAATAAATGGGGTAACATAGGACAAGGAGGATCCCGGATCAATAAGAGCATAGCAATCAAGTGCTTGAACATTCAGAATACCTGTGACAACATCTGGAGAAGCCTCCGCGTTATGGCGACCACTCAAAGCATAGAATCGGCTGGGTCCGCCTCTACCACGAGCCCCGCCCCTAATTACACCACGCCCTGCTGGAGCTGGAGGACGCACTGAAGATATGGCGGCTGAAGAACCGGATGACTGGGCAAACCCCCTACACATGCCCTGGCTGGGCGCACGGCAGTCCCGCTGAAGATGACTCCTCACCCCACACCTGAAGCATAACGGGCGATTCAGATAACAGGCCTCAGTATGGAACCCTCCGCACTGAGGGCACAAAGCCCTCCCCTGCTGCTGGAACCTTCCTCCGGAACGACCTGACTGATGGGGTCTCCTGCTGTCGGATCCTGATCTCCAATGACTATTCGGTTGATGACGGTGTACGGATGGCGGTGCACTGGCTGAAGACTGAGCATAAAACTGGGATGGCCCTGTTGGCCCCCTCCCCTGAACTGGTCTCCCCACTGAAACTGCGCTCCCTGAATGACCCACCGACCGGGCTCTGCTGCTACTCTCTCTGTCTGCCCGTATCTTCAGCTTTCTAGCCTCCGTAGCCTGGGCGAACCCCACAATCTTCCCATAATTCATGTCCGAGTGCAAAGCCGCTGTAGCAGCCTCATTCACAACCAAAGGACTGAGACCCTGAACAAATCGTCGAACTCGAGCATCCATGGTCGACACTAACTGGGGAGCATACTTGGACAACCTCACGAACTCCATGTGGTACTCCCAAACACTCATACTGCCCTGCTTGAGGACCTCAAACTCAGTAGCACGGGCTGCCACAGTCTCAGCAGGCAAAAAGTGATCCATGAACGCGTCCACAAACTCGCTCCATCTAGCCGGAGGACTTCCCTCTCCACGGGAACCCTCCCACATCTCGAACCAGGAATATGCTGCTCCCCTCAGCCTGTACGAAGCTAACTCAACCCCCTCTGTCCCTGTAGCCTTCATCACCCGAAGGGTCTTGCACATCTCATCAAGAAAATCCTGTGGATCGGCCTCTGGATCCATACCTGAGAACTCTGGAGGGGCCAACTACAGAAACTGGTTGATTCTGGAGCCGGCGGAATCTCCCTGTCCGTTGGAGGACGTAGGGGTAGCATGAGATCTTTGGGCCTGAGCGGCCACCAATTGAGTTAACATATGGATAGCTCCTCTGAGGTCCCCCTCGGACGTACCGGGACCGGAAGCTCGAACCGTAGATGGATCAGGAATGTCAGCGGGAGAAGTTGCAGCACCCTCCGCCGCTGCAGGAACAGGAATGCTTTGATCCGGATTAGGAGGGTCCGGCAAATTCAAGGCCGGGGAGTCACTCTCACCCGCACTACCAGGTACATGATTCACAGTCCCACTTGGGGTGGCATTGGCCTCAAGGCCGAGTCAAGCTCTCTTCTTTGGTGCCATTGCTGCAAAAAATTCGGAACAAAGCACTAATTAGACAAGGACATTTTCACTCTCCACTTCACCGCACGATATAGAATAACAATGAAAAGAGTAATTTCCTAAATGTCCGTGTAGACCCCTTCTTATCGGTGTGTTGTCGACCACATTGATAATTAGGGGTCTACTAGACACGGCTCCGAGACATCCTAGGACTCTTTTAAAACCTTAGGCTCTGATACCAAGTATGTCACGCCCCAAAGCCGAGGGACACGACCGGCACTCAACCGGTGGACCCCGGTCAAGTAGACCTGGAATTGCCTTTCCTATCCCACGCGTTACCCCGTGATTTCAATATACATTATTCATGTGAAATAGCCATTTAGACTTAAACATAAACTTACAACTTGGATTCATTTCTACTTTTTATGATTACCAACATATGATACCAAATACTTACAAAATACATACAACATTTACCAGCGTGGATCACGATTCTGAACCGTACCATTACTTACCCAAAATACATATGTACACTACCCACATTGTGTCTACTGAGCCTCTAAGAGTACGATGGAGTTATACAATACTTGCCGGTAACAAGGATCCGACTATACCTTACACAAGTACCAAAATAAGAAGTCGGGAGAAAAGGTGGCATGAACCGCACTGGGCCCTGAGAGAAGAGGGGCTCACCAAAACCGCTGATAGGGCGAAGATGAGGCACTACTGTCGGTGTGCTGAAGTACCTGCTATAGAACCACCTACAATCATCACAAGAATGTAGCTCCCCCGGCAAAAGGGACGTCAGTACATTTGAATTGTATTGGTATGCATGAACAAACTTAACTCTAGTAAACTCAATAATGCACAGGCAAGAGACAGACAGAGAGTCACATAATTACTGCACAAGACATAGAAAGATATAAAATGGAAGTTCCACAATTTTCACTTTATCAAAAATCACAATTTCAATTCCATCCTTGTCCCTCCTCATATCTCACCCTTATTCCTCCTGTTGCGGCGTGCAACCCGATCCCACCTGACAATTGTTGCGGCGCGCAACCCGATCCCACCTGACAATTACAATCACACCCTTATCACTTCTTACATATCACCCTTATCTCCCATGTTGCGGTGCGCAACCCGATCCCACCTGACAATTACATCTCATACCAACAATGACAATTCACAGTTCAATCACAAAAGATTTCAGCAATAAGAATACAACTTCTTTTCATAGCCTTTAGCATACACAGCCATACTCTTGGATTTATTATCCTTTTAGCACTATTTTTCATAACGTGGTAGTGTGGTGGTCAACTAAAGACAGACAAGTATTACACTTCACACATCACATAAATTCGGACAACCAGTTGCACATATTATAACAATACACGTACCGTATGCTCAAACACCACAAGTGATTTTACAAAGATTAAAGTTAGCCATACATACCTGGAGTCGAGTTTCCCTTTTCAACTTTAACCCACAACCACCGAACCGACTAGTACCGTCAATCTAGTTCACAATTAGACATATTCAACTCAGAATTTGAAGTCATGCATGCAATTCGAACTCTCTCAAGCATTTTGTCAAGCATTGTGTGAACCCATTAGATTACCAACCCTATCCTTGTGAAGTTTTCCCCAACCCACTCCCTCTTATTAGATTAGCACAATTATTAAAAATGCATTCAAGGTCTTAGCTAATATTTCTAAGAATCAATCCAGGCCAACCCTCCCTTTGTTTAAAAATCAGAAGATTAATGAAAAGAAAGAAAAAAGGGTTGGGAACCCTTACCTGCTAGAATGGGGAAGAAGGGGATTACTCGAATTGCCAGGGCTGAGAGACCTTGAAATTCACTTTGGTGGAATGATCACTTCCTTTCTCAAGAACTCTCCTTTCCTTCTCTCTATTTGTTTAGAAAACTTGTTAAAATGAAAGGGGGAAGGGGTTAAATGAAACTGGGGTCGGGTATAAAAATTTAGAAAATTAAAAGACCGTGTCGAATATGCGGTCAGGAATGCGATCGCATTCCTGACATGCGGTCCGCATATCGGACAGCAGAATGTCCCCCAGGTTGGCCAAATTTTGAAAAACATTATGCCCGGGTATGCGACCACTATGCGGTCCGCATACACGTTATGCAATCGCATTATGCGTCGCATAACACCCCTTCAATTGGGCAGTGATCTGCCCGTGTATGCGACCACTATGCGGTCCGCATACACGTTATGCAATCGCATTATGCGTCGCATACGCGTTATGCGATCGCATTATGCGTCGCATAACACCCCTTCAATTGGGCAGTGATCTGCCCGTGTATGCGACCACTATGCGGTCTGCATACACGTTATGCGATCGCATAGTGCGTTGCATAACCCCCAATTTCTGGAAAAATTAAGTTCTCTCAAATCCGGGGTATTTTTACAAAAATTAAGGTCCGTTTTAAGAATTTTCACAGAGTTAACCACTCGGGGACTTATTCGGGCATTATTTTATGCAAGAAATTTTACGGGTCTTTACAATAAGTGATCTTGAGAAAGAAAAAGAATCTCTAACTGGTAAAATACTTAGTATAGAAAATGAAAGAGATGACTTGATGGTAGTGGTTGTGGATTTAAAGGAGACCATAAGAAACCTTGAGAAAGAAAAGTGAATGCTAGCTGAAAAGACTAATAGTGCAAAAAATGAGAGAGATGACTTAACGGTAGTGGTGGTAGACCTGAAGGAAACAGTGAAGAACCTGGTCAATTAAAAGAACACTCTAGCTGAAAAAATTAATGTTGTTGAGCAAGAGAGAGATGACCTTTTAGTGGTAATCACAGACCTAGAGGAAACAATTGAGGGACTCAACTCAGAACTTAGGCCTGTGAGCATAGAGAAAGGGAAGGATGTAGCTAGTGAGACCTACATTAAGCTTGAACAAAAATTAAATGATGTGAAAACAAGTTTGTGCTGTGAGCTTGAGAAAAATAGACAACTTCAAGCTGAAGTAGTTAAACTAAAAGTTGATCTTGAGAAATCACTAAAATGGACCTGGTCCACGGATGTTGTTACTGCCATGTACTTTAATAACAGTGGGAACATGCAGGGGATTGGGTTCCAAAAGAAGAGAATCCCTTACAACCTTCACAGCAAGTATGCCACTGTTCCCGACAATTGGATTTGTACCCACTGTGGGGACAATGGACACTTCAAGGAAAACTGCCCTGCTAGGGTTCAATCTGTTCAGAAAAATAAAGTGTTTGCTGAAAAAGTGACTACTAAAAGGGGACCAGGTCCCACAAAGAAAAATCGCTTTTTACCTGCATAGACTAGAAGAACTCTTATTCACCCTTTTCCTCATTACAAGGGACCCAAACTTGTTTGGGTTCCTAAATCAAACCCTTAATTTATATGTGCAGGGACCAGTGAGAGGAACAGGACTACAATGGATCGTGGACAGTGAATGCTCAAAGCACATGACTGAGAACACCATGGATTATTTGTCACTGAAAGCCCTGCAAAGAGGAGATGTATCTTTTGGCAATGGAGAAAAGGGGCACATTCTCGGTGTTGGAAGGGTTGGAAGATCTCTTGAGCACTCAATTGAGAACGTGTACTATGTAGATGGGTTGAATTACAGTCTCTTGAGTGTCTCTCAAAACTGTGATAAAGGAAACAAGTGAAAATAATGCAACCTCCTCCTAAACTTCACATGAAGAACCTGGTACCCCAATCACAACACTGAAGCTGAAGAAAGAGTTGGAGATGCTGTGCAAGGCACTCCACAAGTAGCTGAACGAGGAATGCAGGAAAACCCTTCTGATCTGCCCAGTTCCTCCACAAATCAAATCTAAGTCCCAAATTGGAAACACAAAAGCTCCCATCCCCTTGATAACATAATCACTCCCCTTGATTCTGAAGTTCAAACCCGATCCAAAATCAGAAACTCCCTAGACTTTTCAGCCTTCTTATCCCAAATAGAACCAAAAAATATCAAGGAATCCCTGAAGGATGCATATTGGATTATTGCTATGCAAGTGGAGCAGCATCAGTTTGAGAGAAACAAGGTCTGGCACCTGGTACCTAGACCCTCTAACAGAACCATCATAGGAACCAGGTGGGTGTTCAGGAATAGGCTGGATGAAAATGGAAATACCACAAGGAACAAAGCAAGTCTTGTTGTTCAAGTCTACAATCAGGAGGAAGGGATTGATTATGATGAGACGTTTGCCCCTGTTGCTCGTATGGAAGCCATCCAGATCCTCATTGCCTTTGCATCACATATGGAATTCACATTGTTCCAGATGGATGTGAAGAGTGCATTTTTGAATGGTTTTCTTAAGGAGGAAGTTTATGTTAAGCAACCTCCGGGCTTTGAAAGTCATGTGCATCCTGAACATGTATTCAAATTAGATAAGGCTCTATACGGATTGCAGCAAGCCCCTAGAGCTTAGTATGAGAGACTATCGAAGTTTCTTTTGGACAACGGGTTTACTCGAAGGATGATTGACAACACACTGTTTCTGAAGAAATGGGGGAGGAACCTGCTCATTGTTCAGGTCTGTGTGGATGACATCATATTTGGGGCTACAACAGATTCACTATGCAAGGAATTTGCCAAACTCATGGGAAGTGAGTTCGAAATGAGTATGATGGGGGAACTGAACTTCTTCTTGGGTCTTCAAGTGAAGCAGTCCACAAAGGGAACATGTATCAGTCAACAAAAGTACATCAAGAAACTTCTGAAAAGGTTTGACATGGAGGGATCAAAGGTGATCGACACCCCTATTGCAGTTGCAACCAAGCTTGACATGGATGATTCTGGATCACCTGCGAACCAAACAATGTACAGGGGAATCATTGGATCTCTATTCTACCTCACTGCAAACAGACCAGACAGTGTATTCAGTGTGGGGCTGTGTGCACAATTTCAGTCGAATCTTAAAGAGTCTCATCTGAAGGCAGCCAAAAGAATTCTACGATATCTCAAGGGCACACAGGACCTGGTTCTGTACTATCCTTCAGGTGACAATTTTAACCTTGTTGGTTATGTTGACGCTGATTATGCAGGTTACTTGGTGGACAGGAAAAGTACTTCTGGAATGGCTCATTTTCTTGGATCATGCCTAATTTCTTGGGGTACAAGGAAGCAAAACTCAGTGGCTCTCTCAACAGCTGAAGCAGAATATGTTGCAACAACATCTTGCTGTGCTCAACTACTGTGGATCAAACAACAATTGGAAGATTTTGGGGTATACATTGATTGTGTGCCACTTCTGTGTGACAACACCAGTTCTCTCAACATGGCACATAACCCGGTTCAGCACCAAAGAACCAAGCATATTGATGTGAGACATCATTTTCTGAGAGATATTGTTGAAAAAGGGCATATCTGCATGAAGTTTTGCTGCACTGAAGATCAAATTGCAGACATTTTCACCAAGGGCCTAATCAGGGAACACTTCGAGAGAAACAAGATGGCACTGGGGTTGATGAAACTTTACTGAGGACCTGGTTCTCCTTCATTGTCTATGAGAGTCACACTCAGTTATAGTTAACTAAAGTGTTTTCTAACTAATCCTAACTCACATCAATACTGTTGCAGGTAGACACACATGGTGATTACAGAAGTCAAAGGTACGATGTTGTACAGCAAAGGGAAGCTGAAAAACTTTTTCAAAAACAGGTACTGGACCTGGTTCCTGTGCCGCAAGAATTAGTTATGTGTTTTCCTATGATGTTCTCAAAAGATAACAAATTAAATGCTACCGCCACATCATCCGACTTTTCAGAGTCTGTGTCTATCACGTCCCATCTCTCAAATCCTTTCACTTCCCCTGCACGTTTCATTTCTAAAAACCTACCGTTGTTTTTCTTTTTTAACCCGTTCCTCTTCCCCCTCTTTATTGCTCCTCCTTTTTATAAAACCCTCTCCTCTCCAACCGCTCAGTGCTATATTTTCATATCTCCTCTTTGCAGATCGTAACTTCCTCTGAACCCTTGTGTTTATCTCTCTAATGGCAGACGAAAACTCATTTTCTCCATCTCCTATAACTAACTCCACTCCCACTCCACCGGAAGTTCAGTCATATCTTCTCCCAGATGTCGCCATCCCGACACCAATTTCTTCTCCACCACCTATCATTACCCCTATCTCTCCAAACCCTACAGATCTTCCTCCCTTTGAACAACCTAGAGAAATCCTGGAACACGACACTCCTCAGGCTTCAGAAATTTCTGAGGATGACCCCGATCAGTATCTGAACTCCTCTCTCCTAAACTCTACGGCTCCCATGGAGTCTCCTGAAAAGGAGGCGGCCAAAAACATCATGGCCATTGCAACTGAGGGTCTCGCTTCTGAAGGAGCCTCTTCTGTTCCTGAGCCTCAGGAGGAAGAAACTCCGTTCTCAGGAGATTAGGGGACCATGGTCCTTTTTGACTCTCTAGTTCACGACACTGTAAAAGACAAACCTGTTGAGGGACCTATTTCTCCCTCTGCAGAAACAAACCAAGAACCCATCTTTTACACCAAACCCTTGGAGTCTATTCCTCCCCTTTCCGTGCCTGTCAATGGTCCTGTTTGACTCTCTAGTTCACCACACTATAAAAGACAAACCAGCTGAGGGACCTGTTTCTCCCTATGCCGAAACCAACCAAGAACCCATCTTTTACACCAAACCCTTGGAGTCTATTCCTCCCCTTTCCATGCCTGTCAATGGTCCTGTTTGACTCTCTAGCTCACGACACTATAAAACAAAAACCTGCTGAGGGACTTGTTTCTCCCTCTACAGAAACCAACAAAGAACCCATCTTTTACACCGAAGCCTTGGAGTCTATTCTCCCATTTTCGTGCCCGTCAATGAGGATGAAATGGTACTAAGTGCTCATTTCAAACTTCGTAAGCCAGTGGCTACTCCTGAGTCATCCTCCAAGCGACTTACTCGGCTACAAAAGAAAGAGGCTCTCGACTCAGCCTTGGAAAAGAGCAAGAAAAGTTTTTAAAAGAAAAAGAAGAGGCTGGTGAAGCAAGGGAAGGTGGTGGTGGAAGAAAATATTCCTGTGGTTGAAGTGGATGAGGATGCAGAAGAGGAACCAAGTTCCCTGGTGAAAAGATCATTCAAATCTCAGAAGTCTGTGGTTGGTACTTTTGAAGAAGCTGTGAAAACACAAAGTGTAACACCTGTGAAAAGTGATGGCAAGCTCAAACGGGTTGTAGTTGATGAAGAGAAGTTTGCGGAAGACCTGTCTGTGGGAGTTGAGTGTACCACAAGGAAGTCTGTTAAAAATTTGGGAAAGAGAAAAAGGGAAACTGTTGGGGGACCAGGTTCGCTGAAAGTAATACCTAGTGATAGTGGAAAATTGTGCAAGAGAAGTTGCGAAGTTAGAAGGTGATGCGGGGTCGGATGTTTGACCCAGAAATATCTGAGATGGCTGGAATGCGGCAGATTATAGAAATTGTGGAGTTCTAGAAGTGGAACCACTTGTTTAATGCGAATGTGCCAAAGGTGTACAAAGATGCAGTGCAGAACTTTTATGCCTCCTTCTTCACTACTGCAGGAAATCATGTTTGCGTTTTGGTTAATGGGGTCTATATAGTGTTTTATGATGCTGCTTTGGGGACGACATTCCAGGTTCCATCTGAGGGGATGTCTACAGTCAATAGTGCTTGTACGTGAGACTTTAGGAGGGCCATTGTGAAGGAAGGGACGATCCAGCAGGGGGAACGGGTCCATAAGAAAGCACTGTTCCCAACTTACCAGCTTCTCTTTGAGCTGGTTAACAAAGTGATCTTACCCCGTGATGAAAGAACGTCCATTGCCTCCTGGTTTGATTTGGTGTTGATGGAGGCCTTTGATTCGTTCACGCCTATCAATTTGCCCACAATCATGATAGAACATATGCAAAAAGTGGTGACTTTCGAAGAAGGTAATCATGGGCTCCCGTATGGTTTCTTACTTACTCGTGTGCTTGAATTCTACAAGGTGCCTATGGAAAACCCACGAGTAGAAACCCGCAAGCAGACCTTCTCAAAGACAACTCTGGAGGAGTGTGAATGTTTGGAGAAGACTGGGGGTAGCACTTCGACAATCTCTCAACTGATCAATGCTCTGAATGATGCAACTGAAGTAATCAGGAAGTTGAAGGCTCAGAATGCTATATTGGAGACTTAGTTGAGTCAAGCTGTGGGGGAACCTGGTTCTGTTAATTCTTCCAATGAGGATGTTGCCCTCTTGACCAAGGAAAACACTGAGCTTAGGCAGCAGGTGGAGAACCTACGGGAGAAACTTCTCGAGGAACAAATGTCTGCAAACGCCTGCATGGACCTGATCCTAAAAACCCTGGCTGCCTCCTCCTCCAAGCCTTCCTCTTCTAGTGCCCCCTAGGTTCTTGTCCGTGTTCAGTCCTCTTCTAGTTTCTGATGATTGTGGTTTATTTTGTTTTTTTTTCTTTTGTGATTGGCATATTGGATTTCACCATACTGATCCCGCTACAACAGTCCAAATTAAGTCTTTGCTTTCATAACAAAGACTTCTATGTATTAAAATCTTTTGCTATCAATGAATTAGCTATCTTTTGTTATGTATGGTGCATGTTTCCTTTTACTATTTGTTTTCTATCATGTTGTGTGCACATATGGGACATGCGTTAGCTATGTTAGACTTCTTTTTGCTTTCTGACTGTTTGTGGCTTTTTAAGATGCCAAAAGGGGGAAGATAATTGATGGCAGGAATTAAGGGGGAAGCACATAGACAAGGGGAACAATATAGGGTCCTGTTACCTTATCTGGTTAAGTTAGACTCTATAACTGTTCATCAATTTTAAAAGTTTGTCATCATCAAGAAGGGGAAAATTGATGGGTTAGTCTTATGTTTTGATGATCCAACAAACTTTATGTAAAGAACCAGATAAAGGACCTGATGCGTATCCGGCACAACCAGTCAGCATGAACTCAAACAATCTAGGCAGTGTACGCTTGGACTTACAATAAATAGTTTAGGGACTTGATCCCTTGACATTCCTCTTACAGAAGTACAAGTCAACTCTACAGCTGGAAAGCGGTGGCAGAAAGTGACTGCCTGCAACTGTGCATGCTACAGTGCAGAAACAGTGCACCAATCACTTCCTATTGGTTGTAGAGTGTACCAACTAAGTATGGACATCATTCTTGGGATATCTTTGAGGTATAATATCTTGTTGTAAGACAATCAAGATATTCACTTGAGCATTTACTAACATTCTCTCAAGCATTGAACATCTGCTCTTACATTGAAGGCTTAAGTGTGTCAAGAACAAGAAGACAACTCCACTAAGACGAACTAGTTTCACTACGTGTTCTTATGTGTCCTTAGTTGAGTTGTAATCTTGTGTTTTGCTTTCTATTGCACCCTATCTTGCTTTCTTAGAAGCTTTATTTTTGGAAACTCTAAATCATAAACCAACCGTGTTTGTGTTGTGACTAGTGTAGTCATAAGTTAAAGTCTTTGTAACTAGTGAGTAACAAAGTGGCTTGTAATAAGTGTATTGAAGTCTTTGTAAGAGAGTCATTACAAAGTGGCTTGTAATTTTTGAGATTACAAGTTAGTGAAGTTGAAATCCTACCAGTGTAGGTCGTGGTTTTTGTCCCTTTGAGTTGGGATTTTTCCACATAAAATATCATGTGCCTCTTTTACTTACTGGCTCCTTATATAACTCTGAAGGAACTAATAAAGGACCAGGTCTCTTTATAGTAGGTGGACTCATATAAACGTTCAGAGCAGTAAGTGGCCTGCGGAATTGAGGTAAGTGTTTGGCCTAACCTTATCTTGAGAGAATATGTGTTGTTGTCTTATTTTCTACGTGTTAGTGTTGAGTACGACGTATAGGTGTGGTAACGAGTATTTATATGTTGGTGTCGAGCATGTCCGTGAGTCTTATACTGTGACTGTTGTGACTCTTATTATGTATTGCCCATGTTTAAACTAATGACTATCCGTGTTGAACAAAACTTATGATGATTCCTTGGTAATTGACCATTGGCTCAAGTTGAGATTTATTTGGTGAAGTTAACTGTTAGAACCAAATTGGTTATAGTTGATTCCCTTGCCGGGATGTAATTGTTTCTATTGTTGATTCCCTTGCTGGGATATTATTGTTTCCACTATTTGGGTGAGGAAAGAGTGATAAAGCACGAAGGGTGATGCCGTGCACATTCATACGTATAATTCATACTTATGCATATGGTGAGGAAAGAGTGATAAAGCACGAAGGGTGATGCCGTGCACATTCATACGTATAATTCATACTTATGCATATGGTGAGGAAAGAGTGATAAAGCACGAAGGGTGATGCCGTGCACATTTACATTTACATTTACGTCATGCATAAGGTAAGAAAGAGTGATAGAGCACGAAGGTTGATGTCGTGCACATTTACATTTACATTTATGCATATGGTGAGGAAGAGTGATAAAGCACGAAGGGTGATGCCGTGCACATTTACATTTACATTTACGTCATGCATAAGGTAAGAAAGAGTGATAGAGCACGAAGGTTGATGTCGTGCACATTTACATTTACATTTATGCATATGGTGAGGAAGAGTGATAAAGCACGAAGGGTGATTCCGTGCACATTTACATTTAAATTTATATTGATGCATATGGTGAGGAAGAGAGTAAATCATGAAGGGTGATTCCGTGAACATTTACATTTATATTGATGCATACGGTGAGGCTGAGAGTAAAAGCACGAAGGGTGATGCCGTGCAAGTTCCTTTTCTATTTTTAATTGATGAAATTATTGTTTATCATTGTCTGTGTTTGCCTTATTGTTTTCCTCATTTATTATGTTAGAAATTTCCCATCGCATTCTCCCTTCCCATTAATTGCTATTTCTTTTAAATTCCTTAATTGTTGTTATTCCTGCTAGCAAGATTATATAAATATTCAGGTTTTAAGTGATGTCTTCTCCTAGCTTCGTCACTACTTCGCCGAGGTTTGGCTCGGCACTTACTCAGTACATGGGGTCGGTTGTATTGTTACTACACTCTGCAGTCTTTTGTGCAGCTCAAGGTACCAGGCAGAGTTAGGATATTTTAGTAACTGTCATCATTCATTCGGAGACACGAGGTAGATCTGCTGGCGTCCGCAGATTCCTGGAGTCTTCTCCATACTATTTGGATTACTATTTTAATTGATTCAAACAGTTATAAATTAATTCTTTTAGCCCATTATTTGTAGTATTCTTAGTAGTTCGTGAATTTTGACACTAGACCCTGGGGTAGTCTTTTATTTATTTAGTTCTTGGCTCGGCTTAATTACTAGTTCATTATTTTATTTGTGACTTTATATATTGGAAATTAAATAGACTTAGTTTATTTTTTTTTAATTTGTTCTGTTATGATTAAATAGACCTTAATAGAAATTAATTAAACTAGTTCTAACATTGGCTTGCCTAGCAAGTGTGGTGTTAGGCGCCATCACGATCCCTAAGGTTGGGAATTTGGGTCATGACAAGTTGGTATCATAGCACTAGGTTGTCTAGGTCTCACAATTCACGAATAAGCTTAATAGAGTCTGAGGAATCGGTACGGAGACGTCTGTACTTATCTCTTAGAGGCTATAAAGTTAGGAACAATTTCACTTCTATTCTACTCTATCGTGCGAATTTATTCTATCACTAATGATTGAACTCGTCTATTCTTGTCCTCGCAAATCTAGACAACACGCAATGCGTCTATAACCAGACAAGAAATGGAGCCCCAATGACAACTACGATTAGGGGAAGAGACAGAAGCAGAGCTCAGTCTAGAGCTCGTACATCAACACATATTGTAAAGCCTCAAATGGATCTAGACGCGGAGGCTCTAGCTCAGTCGGTACATGTTGGACTAGTTCATATTCCAGAAGGATTTATAGCTACTCCAGTGTTGCAAGATGCATTAGTCCGTTTATTGAGGTTGGACAAGTTGACCAAACTATTCCCACTCCATTTCAGTGGTACATCTTTTGAGGACCCACGTGATTTTCTTGACCGCTGCTATGAAGTATTGCAGAACATGGGAATAAGTTGAAAGAAATGGGGTTGATTTATATGAGTTGTAAAGTTTAACATTGTAGAATATCAGACGTTGTGACCTACGACTTCGTGCCAAGTGGGGAAGTCCACTATCAAGGAATAGATTGCGGGGTCATGTGTTATATCGGTTTTGGTATGGAATGTATAAGGTCTGGGATTTTGCATGAGCTAAAGTTGGGACTTGTGGTATGTCTACCTCCTTAATAACCCTATACCTCAGTACCAAAGGAGTTATATAACCAACTTTAAATCCACAGAAGGTCTACTCAGCGTGGAAGTCATAGTTGCGAATTTTGGGCTGCTCCAGAAGGAGTACAGTGGTTGACGAGCTTCTAGACTATATGGTTCGTGCCAAGATTTATCTGTATAGAGCTATACTTTTGTGATAATTTTACATCCATAGGTATAAGAGTTACCCCAAAGAATAATGAAGAGTATATGAATAAATGGGGTAGCTCAGCAGTATTGAGTCAACATAGTAAAAGAAGAAATTGGCCGCCGGTGTTTGTGGCAAGCCTATGAAGAGGACGACCAGCCATTGCAACATCAACTACTTGACTCAGTTCTCATAAATTCTTTTGAAAGAGTTTGTTTCTCAGACTCTCCATAATGCGTGGCGCATAGAGTTTGAGCGATTGCGTCAGGTCACCATGACAGTGTCAGGATATGCCATCAGGTTTGATAATTTAGCCCGTCATACTCCTACTTCGGTTCATATAGCTAGAGGGAGAGTCCTCATACTCAATAAAGGACTCGATTATGATTGTAAAATTTTGTACGACTTAGGGCAAGTTGATACTTCATTTTGGCTAGTGGTAGAAATTGCTTAGATGTTAGAATGTGTCCGGGATGAGGAAAATAGGAAGCTAAGGAGACTTAGAGGTCTCGAGGTTCTAAAAGATGCAGTGGATTATACTTTGCAACAACAAATTATTAGGGCAGGGGCTCGGACAACTGACCAGCCCAGTCCATATATCTTATTACTCAGGGTGCTTTAATGAGTTCTTTTAATGCACCACCGCTACGAGATTCCTCCAACGGTTATTCTAGTTATTTGGTCTAAACTCGGTATGAGCAGCTAAATCATTTCATCAGAGCACTCAGGCTACGTGCCCCATTGCAGTTACAACTCAACTTACATGACCAGCTAGGGAAAAAGGGGTCCGAATGTCGAAGGGGGAGGTCAGATTCCTAGAGGTGGAGACCCAGCCTGTTGATATATTTTCTATGGTATGGCTGAGGTCGTTATATCAAATGGTTCAATTACAAGTACAATCTTTCGTTATTATAAAGTGATAATTTCCTTAACTTGATTCGATTATGAGTACCTAGGAAAGTCCTCCTAATATGCTCCACTCATGGGTGAGCTTCGTAACTCTAAAATCTTCTTATGTGAATACTTGTATTGAGAAATTCTATGGAGATAGCTATGTCTATCATTACGTGTTGTAATTTTGTTTAACGAAAAATATTTAAAAGAAGAAAATGGAATGTTTCGATTGGCACGATGTTCATACTACTTGTGATTCGGAACTGCGGACGAGATCCTCGCATTTTTATATGATTTGATATGTTTAAATCAGGCTACGAGCCGGGGTGGAAGTTATATAAGGATGAGATCCTTGTGATGAAAATTCTTGTGCTTAAATTCTCCCTTGTGAAATTAAAAATTGTACTATAGTACTAATAGGAGTCACGCCTGTTAGGTTTATTTGAAATTTTTTGTATAAAAAAATTATCTGTGCATAGTTTTCCAAATTCGTGCTATAATTATTGAGATTTAACCTACAAGGTAGGTGCTCGCCCATGTGGAGTTAAATGAGACACGTTAATTCGGGTATATAATTACGAGGTCTTCAAGCATCGTATCTCGTTATCAGTATTGGGAAGGTTTGAAAGGAGATTATTGTTAACATCAAGCTATTTGATAATTCTATAATTGGCCATGAAAAACTATTAAGAAAATAGAGGCAGTCAAGAACTAGCCTAGACCCACTACAACCACGGAAATCAGGAAATTCTTGGGTTTGGCTGGTTACTACCGTCATTTTATGGAGGGGTTTTCATCTATATCAACCCATATGAGTAAATTGACTCAGAAAGGTGCCCCATTCAAATGGTCAGACGATTGTGACGCGAGCTTTCAGAAGCTCAAGACAGCCTTGACTTCAGCACCGGTGTTGATGTTACCATCAGGTTCAGGTTCTTTCACGGTGTATTATGATATCTCGTATTGGACTTGGTGTAGTATTAATGTAAGATGGCAAGGTGATTCCGTATGCGTCGTGACAATTGAAGGTTCATGAGAAGAATTATCATGTCCATGACTTGGAGTTGGCAGCCATTGTTCGCGCATTGAAGATTTGGAGGCACTATCTTTATGGTGTATCATGTGAGGTTTACACAGATCATCGTAGTCTCCAGTGATTGTTCAAGCAAAAGGATATAAATTTGAGGCAACGGAGATGGTTAGAGTTATCGAAAGATTATGATGTCACTATTATATCATCTATGGAAGGCCAACGTGGTTGCCGATGCACTGAGTAGAAAGGCGGTGAGTATGGGAAACCTTGCATATATTCCAATCGGCGAGAGACCGTTAGCTTCATACATTCAGACTTAATCTAATCAATTTGTGAGGTTGGATATTTCACCTAGTAGTGTTCTAGCTTGTACAGTCGCTCGGTCTTCCTTACTTGAGCGTATCAGAGATCGGTAGGATGATGAACCGCATTTGATGGTCCTTAGGGACACAGTTCGGCACGGTGGTGCCAAACAGGTTACAGTTGGAGAAGATGGTGTTTTGAGGAACCAGGGACGTATATGTGTGACTAATGTTGATGGCCTTCATGAGTTGATACTTGAGGAGGCTCACTGTTCTAAGTATTCTATTCACCCAGGTGCAGCCAAAATGTACCGGGATTTGAGGAAGCATTATTGGTAGAGAAGGATGAAAAAGGACATTGTTGCTTATGTGGCTCGTTGCTTAAATTATCAACAGGTGAAGTATGAACATCAGAGACCAGGTGGTTTGCTTCAGTAGATAGATATTCCTGAGTGGAAGTGGGAGCGTATCACTATGGACTTCGTTGTTGGACTCCCACGGACTTAGAGGAAATTCGATGTAGTTTAGGTTATTGCGGATAGGCTGACTAAATCAGCACATTTCATTCCAGTGGCAAGTACTTATACTTTGGGGCGGTTGGCAGAGATATATATTTGAGAGATTTTTCACCTTCACAGTGTGCCCGTGTCTATCATTTCTGATCGGGGTACGCAGTTTACTTCGCACTTTTGAAGGGCAGTTCAACGTGAGTTGGGTACATGGGTTGAGTTGAGTACAACATTTCATCTATAGACGGACGGGCAGTCCGAGCGTACTATTTAGATTTTAGAGGATATGCTTCGCGTTTGTGTTATTGACTTTGGAGGTTCTTGGGATCAGTTCTTACCGTTAGCGGAGTTTGCTTATAATAATAGTTATCAGTCGAGCATTCATATGGCTCCTTACGAGGCATTACATGGTAGACGGTGTAGATCGCCAATTAATGGTTTGAGTCGGGAGAGGCTCGGTTATTGGGTATAGATTTAGTTCAGGAGGCCTTAGATAAGGTCAAGATTATTCAAGGGAGACTTCGTGCAGCTCAGTCTAGGCAAAAGCGTTATGCCGATCATAAGGTTCGTGATGTGGCATTCATTGTTGGAGAGAGAGTATTGCTTCGGGTATCACCCATGAAGGGTGTTATGAGATTTGGGAAGAAGGGTAAGTTGAGCCCTAGGTATATCGGGCCGATTGAGATTCTCGATAGAGAGGGGGAGGTAGCTTATAGACTTGCGTTGCCTCTAGGGTTATCCTCAGTTCATCCGTATTCCACGTGTATATGCTCCAGAAATATCATGGTGACCCCCAGGTGTTAGATTTCAGCTCTGTCCAATTGGACAAAGACTTGACTTATGAGTAGGAGCCGGTATCCATTTTAGACCGGTAGGTTCGTTGGTTGAGGTCTAAGAGTTATCCTTTAGTTCGAGTGCAGTGGAAAGGTCAGCCCATTGAGGCACCTACTTAGGAGTCCGAGCCGGACATGCAGAATAGATATCCACACTTGTTTTCCAATTCAGGTAATCCTCTATGTCCGTTCGAGGACGAACGTTTATTTTAGAGGTGGAGACTGTGATGACCAAGGGGTCATTTTATTAATTAAGACTCTGTTCTAGGTTGATAGTTTATATGATTCCACCAACTGTAAAGAGACCTGGTCCTTTATCAGTTCCCTCAGAGTGATATATAGAGACAGTAAGTAAAAGAGGCACGGGTCTTTTACATGGAAAAATCCCAACTCAAGGGGACAAAAACCATGACCTACACTGGTAGGATTTCAACTTCACTAACTTGTAATCTCAACTATTATAAGCCACTTTGTAATGACTCTCTTAGAAAAACTTCAACATACTAACTTGTAATACACTTATTACAAGCCACTTTGTTACTCACTAGTTACAAAGACTTTAACTTATGACTACACTAGTCACAACACAAACACATATGGTTTATGATTTTGAGTTTCCTAAAACAAAGCTTCTAAGAAAGCAAAACACAAGATCACCACTCAACTAAGGACACATAAGAACACGTAGTGAAACTGGTCCGTCTTAGTGGAGTTGTCTTCATGTTCTTGACGCACTTGAGCCTTCAATGCTGGAGCATATCTTCAATGCTATGGAGAATGTTAGTAAATGCTCAAGTGAATGTCTTGTTTGTCTTCCAACAAGATATTATACCTCAAATACATCCCAAGAATGATGTCCATACTTAGTTGGTACATTTACAACCAATAGGAAGTGACTGCTGCACTGTAGCGTGCATAGTTGCAGGCAGTCACTTTCTGCCACTGCTTTCCAGCTGTAGAGTTAACTTGTACTTCTGTCAGGGGAATGTCAAGGGATCAGGTCCCTGAACCATTTCTTGTGAGTCCACGCGTACACTGCCTAGATTTCTTGAGTTCATGCTGGCTGGTTGTGCTGGATGCGCATCAGGTCCTTTATCTGGTTCTTTACATAAAGTTTGTTAAATCATAAAAACATAAGGCTAACCCATAAATTTCCCCCTTTTTGATGATGACAAACTTTTAAAATTGATGAATAGTTATATAGTTTAACTTAACCAGATAAAGTACCAGGACCCCATATTGTTCCCCCTGTCTATGTGCTTTCCCCTTAATTCCTGCCATCAATTATCTTCCCCCTTTTGGCATCATAAAAAGCCACAAACAGACAGAAAGCATAAATAAGTCTAACATAGCTAACTCATGCCCCATGTGTGCACACAACATGATAGAAAACATAAGTAAAAAGTAAACAGGCATCATACATTACATAAGGAAGCTGATTCATTGATAGCAAAAGATTTTAATACATAGAAGTCTTTGCTTATGAAAGCAAAGGCTTAATTTGTACTTTTGGAACGGGAGAAACATGGTGAAATCCAAAATGCCAAACACAGAATAAAATAAAACAAGAACCACCAACCACAATCATCTGAAACATAAGAACTGGACACTGATAGAAACCTAGGGGGCACTAGAAGAGGAAGGCTTGGAGGAGGAGCAGCCAGAGTTTTGAGAACCAGGTCCATGCAGGCATTTGCAGACATTTGTTCCTCTAGAAGTTTCTCCCGCATGTTCTCCACCTACCGCCTAAGCTCAACGTTTTCCTTGGTCAAGCGGGAAACATCCTCATTGGAAGAATTAACAGAACCAGGTTCCCCACAGCTTGACTCAACTGAGTCTCCAAGATGGCATTCTGATCCTTCAACTTCCTGATCACTTCAGTTGCAT
Source organism: Nicotiana undulata (assembly GCA_005239495.1). NCBI lineage: Eukaryota > Viridiplantae > Streptophyta > Magnoliopsida > Solanales > Solanaceae > Nicotiana > Nicotiana undulata. The sequence goes on along the minus strand of ML263174.1, from coordinate 62,850 downwards.
CATTCAGAGTGTTGATCAGTTGAGATATTGTCGAAGTGCTACCCCCAATTTTCTCTAAACATTCTCACTCTTCTAGGGTTGTCTTGGAGAAGGTATGATTGCGGGTCCCTACTCGCGGGTTCTCTATAGGTAACTTGTAAAATTCAAACACCCGAGTAAGTAGGAAACCATACGGGAGCCCATGATTGCCTTCATTGAAATTCACCACCTTTCTCATATGTTCAATAATTACTGCGGGCAAATTTATAGGAGTGAATGAATCAAGGGCCTCCATCAACACTAAATCTGACTTGGAGGCAATAGATCTCCTCTCAGCACAGGGTAAGAGCACCTTATTAACCAGTTCAAAAAGAAGCTGGTAAACTGGGAGCAGTGCTTTCTTATGGACTCGTTCCCCTTACTGGATCATCCCTTCCTTCACAATGGTTCTTCGAACGTTTGACTCACAAGCACTCTTCACAGTAGACATCCCCTTAGATGGAACCTGAAGTACCATCCCCAAAGAAACATCATCAAACACTATGACAACTCCAATAACTAAAACGCAGACATGATTTCCGTCAGTGGTGAAGAGAGATGCATAAAATGCTTGCACAACAGCCTCGTACACCTTAGGCACAACAACATTAAAGAGATGTTCCCACTTTTGGAACTCCACCATTGCCATAATCTTCTGCATCCCAGCCATCTCAAATATTTCAGGGTCAAACATCCGACCCCACATCACCCTTTGACTTTGCAACTTCTCTTGCCAAATTCCACTATCACTAGGTATTGTTTTCAACGAACCTGGTCCCCTAACAGTTTCCCTTTTTCTTTTTCCCAGTTTTTCCACAGACTTTACCTTGGTACATTCAACTGCCACAGACTCCTTGGTAACAACTTCATCAACTACAGCTCTCTTGAGCTTCCCACTACTTTTCGCAGGCGTCACACGTTATATTTTCACCGCTTCATCCGAAGCTCCAGCCAAAAACTTTTGATATTTGGAGGACCTTTTCACCGGGGAACTTGGTTCCTCTTTTTCATCCTCATCTACTTCCACCAAAGGAATATTTTCGTCCACCACTACCTTCCCTTGCTTCATCAGTCTTTTCTTCTTTTTTTTAAGACTTTTCTTGCTCTTTTCCAGGATAGAGTCGAGAGCCTCTTTATTTTGCAACTATGACGTGGTGGTAGAATTTATTTTGTTACTTTTTGAGAAAAGCATAGGAAAACACATAACTGCTAACCTGTGGCACAGGAACCAGGTCTTGTACCTGTTTTTGAAAAAGTTTTTTTAGCTTCCTTTGGCAGTATAACACCGTACCTTTAACTTATGTAATTACCATGCGTGTATACCGACAACAGTATTGATTTGAGTTAGGCTTAGTCAGAAAATACTTTAGCTAACTGTACATGAGTGTGACTCGCATAGCCAATGAAGGAGAACTAGCTCCTCAATTAGGTTTCATCAACCCCAGTGCCATTCTGTTTCTTTCAAAGTGCTCCCTGCTTAGGGTCTTGGTGAAGATGTCTGCAATTTGATCTTTAGTGCAGCAAAACTTCATGATGAGTCCCTTTTCAACATTATCTCTGAGAAAATGATGTCTAACATCAATATGCTTGTTTTTTTTGTGCCGAACCGGGTTCTTTGACATGTTGGGAGCACTGGTGTTATCACACATAAGTGGAACACAATCAATGTATACCCCATAATCTTCCAATTTTTGTTTGATCCACAGTAGCTAAGCATAGGATTGGTAGTCCCGTCTGCTCTGACGTCGGAATAATCATTATAATACGATGATAGCACCTGATTAGCAAGAAATTCCCTGCTCTCCTCTTAGCAATGATCTGATGTAGCTACAACATATTCTGCTTCAGTTGTTGAGAGAGACACTGAGTTTTGCTTCCATGTACCCCAAGAGATTAGGCATGGTCCAAGGAAATGAGTCATTACAGAAGTACCTTTCCTGTCCACCAACTAACCTGCATAATCAGCGTCAGCATAACCAACAAGGTTAAAATTTTCACCTGAAGGATAGTACAGAACCAGGTCCTGTGTGCCCTTGAGATATCATAGAATTCTTTTGGCTGCCTTCAGATGAGACTCTTTAGGATTCGACTAAAATCGTGCACACAGCCCCACACTCAATACAATGTCTGGTCTGCTTGCAGTGAGGTAGAGTAGAGATCCAATGATCCCCCTGTACATTGTTTGGTTCACAGGTGATCCAGAATCATCCATGTCAAGCTTGGTTGCAACTGCAATAGGAGTGTCAATCACCTTTGATTCCTCCATGTCAAACCTTTTCAGAAGTTCCTTGATGTACTTCTGCTGACTGATGCATGTTCCCTTTGTGGACTTCTTCACTTGAAGACCCAGGAAGAAATTCAGTTCCCCCATCATACTCATTTCGAACTCACTTCCCATGAGTTTGGCAAATTCCTTGAATAGTGAATCTGATGTAGCCCTGTCACGACCCCAAATCAATAAGGTCTGTGATGGCGCCTATCATGAAACTAGGCTAGCCCTCTAATACATTGAAATTAACATTCTTTCTATTTTATAGAAAATATAATCTCAATTTCTAACAAAATTCACTTTTTAAAACAAGTTCAGCAAGAATAACAATCCAAAGCGATCACAAGCTAATACCTACCCAGACCTCTGGAGTCAAATGTCATGAGCATCTAAGACGATAAATACAACGTATAAGAAAATGACTTTGCTACTAACATAAGTTCAAAGTATGAAAAATATATGAACTGGGAAAGGAAAGGAAAGCTGGGGACGCTAAGCAGCTACCTCGATCCTTGAACAAATCTCCAAGCATGTAAGAGATCAACTAGCGAGATGGTCCGGTACCTGGATCTGCACACAAAGGTGCAGGGAGTAACATGAGTACGCCAACTCAGTAAGTAACCAAAGTAACTAAAAACTTGAGTGTAGTGACAAGCATTTATAAATCATAGTTTCATAAAACAGTAATTCAACTTTTATTAGAAGGCTCAGTATAAAGAAGAGTGGGAAAAACAATAAAATTCACGATGTAATATCCTTTCAGGCACAATATCACTCATAACAAGGTATCTCAGTCACTCGTGACTCCACTATCAGTATTCCATGCTCACACTAAACACTCTCACTCAACAAGTACCATATATCCACTCAAATGTTGCGGCGTGCAGCCCGATCCACCTAAAATATGCTGCGGCGTGCAGCCCGATTCGAATAACATATATTGCGGTGCGCAGCCCCATCCAATCTATCTATATAGTCGACTGTGCTCACTGGGGGTTACAGACTCTGAAGGGGCTCCTCTCTCGGCCTTACTCAGTCATCCTCTCAAGCCACTCGGGCAACTCATCTCAACATCACAGGACTCAGCCCAAAATACCTCACAGTATTCTAAAACTGTGGAATAATAGTAAAATAGCAACAAGTAATAAACATGACTGAGTTCATAAGGTTTCTATAAAAAATAATGTGAGAATAGTATAAAAATACCACTGAGAGTCTAATCAGATCGGTATAAGGCCCCAAACACGGCTTACAGCCCATAAATAAGTATAAGTCTCTAAAATACAGGATATCTCATGATTTCAAATCAATTATACGGCTTAATAGTCGCTACGGGACGGACCAAGTCACAATCCCTATCAGTGCACGCCGACACGCTCATAACCTAGCATGTGCGTCACCACATTTACCAAAACAATACAAAATACCGGGGTTTTATACCCTCAAGTCTAGAGTTACAATCGTTACTTACCTCAAAACGGTACGAAAACTACTCCGCAATGCTCTTGCCCCTCGAATCGGCTCCCAAATGCTCCGAGTCTACCAAAATCAGATTAGTAACATCAAAATATGCTAGGGAGACGAAACCCAATTGAAAACTATCAAACTTATGCACAATTCCCGAAATTGGCCAAACCCGGCCCACGGGCCCATGTATCGGAATTCGATATAATTTACACCACGAAAATCCTCATCCTCCCACGATTCTATACATACCAATAATACTAAAATCGGAGTCCAAATGACCCCTCAAATTCCCATTTTAAGATCTCAATTCTCAAGCCCTAATTACCCATTTTTAGCATTGATTTTCTCCAATTTTCACCACTAATCAGACCTTTAATCACATATAAATGAGTTTTAAGTCCAAAAACCTTACCTCAATGAAGAACTATCGATTTCCCTCTTCAAAAACCCTTCAAAAGCTTCAAACCCGCATGGAAATGGTGAAAGAATGCCAAAAACTCGCTAAGGACCCTTTTTATATAATCTGCCCAGGGATGTCCGCACTTGCGGCCTAAATCTCACACCTGCGGACCCGCATATGCGGTCCCAGGTGCGCACCTGCGAGAATTCACTTAAAGTCGAATTTTCGCACCTGCGACTCCGTAGGTGCGGCCCCACATCTGCATCTGTGACCTCTCACTAATCCAACCAAATTCCATATCTGTGGATTCTTGTCCGCTTCTACGGGCCCGCACCTGCGGTCCTGCTGTTTTATACGTCAATACCACACAAGAGGGGGGGTGATTTGTGTGGTGCCCAATTTTCGAGTGTTGTCTTTATAGAAGGACCAGGTTTTTCTAGGTGTTCCAACTTCTACAGTTTGTGGAATATAATTGCAGAAATAAAATAACACAACAATTTTACGTGGAAAACATCTGGCTCGAAAGGTGAAAAAATTACGACCTACTACCCAGTAGGATTTTTCCAAACTCCTCACTATGTCAATGAGCCAAACAACATTACAAAATAAACGCTTTTGTAAACCTAAGGACTAACTCTAATCCCCTTGTGGCAAACTAGCATCTAGCTAATTGCGACAAACTTCAAGTTAACTCTAACTTGAATACTATATACCTATTACAATTGCTTCTTGATAAAGCTGAAAGATACAATTTGTAATCACCTACTACAAACAACTAGACTCAAAATATAACAGATGGAACTGGTTCTTCTAGCTAATTCAAGTAGTTTTGAGTCGCATGAGGACTCTTCACATGAACTGCTTGCAAAATTGCGTTGGTAATTTTGCTCTCAATTCTTGTTTCACTTATGTGTTTGTGCGCACTGTTCAGCAGGAACACTTTGACAATATATAGGATCAGTAGTTGAGATGTTGAAGTAGAATTCTGATGCAACTCTTCCTTGGTGGAGAGTTTGAGTTGATCTCAACTGTCTTCATCCTCCTCTATCTTGATTCCATCTTATCTGAATACGAAGTCCATCTCCCATCAATTTGCAATCTTTTCGCTTAGGAGATAACCCCTTAATTCAGAGATGATGTTTATCTCCTGCATGTGAACTCTTCTCGTGCCATTCAGTCTGCATGTCTATGTATTCCATGATGGACCTGGTTCAACTGTGAGGACATTTGTCATTATTCAAAACCCTTCAGTGACTTGATTCAACAAATTCCCCCTTTTTAATGATGACAAACTCTGTGCTTATACCTGTAGACACTTTAATCCAACAAGGACACTTTTTATAGAATTAAGCATTTATCAAAGAGAACCAGGTTCATTAGGTTATAAACATCACATTTTTTTGTAAAGCACATCTTTCCCCTTTTGGCATCATCGAAAAGTTGCAAAATGATAAACTTACCAGAACTTTAATAATTACTCGTGGCCATTGAGGCAACTGTAGGTGCAAATCATGAATTAATCATCAAAAGAAACCAAAAAATGTAAGTTATTTAAGAATTGAGATAAAGTCAAGAACAAAATAGCAAAATTCATTGATTTGATAATTGTTCTGCACCAAACACAAAAAGAAATAAAGATAGTCACAGCCATGAGCAAAAAAATAGAAAGAAACAAAACAATCCCAAATTGGGTCATATAGGGGTTCTGGAGGGCACTGGACACCTAAGGCTGGGAGGGGGTAGAGGTTGGGTTCTTTGCTTGAAGAAGGGAGAGCATCTGTTGCAGTACACCCTCATTCTTCTCCTTTTCATTAGCTAATTCAACTTTGAGAGCATCCCGCTCAGCTTCAACCTCTGTAAGGCGAGTCTTTAAACGAAGGATCTCAGCATCCTTGACCTCACTGTCATGCACAAGCGTCATGACCTTGCTATTCATAGGCATTTTCCTAGATGAACCAGGTTCATCATCAGGGATATTCACAATGTAGTCATAGGTCAGTAACGTGTTATTCCCAAAGTGGTCCTTAGCAGTCGCCATTTCAGAATTCTTCACAGGTACCTTGAAGTGAGCAAGCACATCAGTTAGGATGAACCCATACGGTATAGCATGTGCCTTTGAGCCATTCACAACCCTGTCCAGTAGTTGAATGACGAAGGATGGCCAATTAATCTGCCGACCACAGTACATGCACTCCATGAGAGTGAGATCCATGTAACTTGCAATATGCCTTTGCTCTTTCCTGGGCAGTAAGAACTTGATGACAAACTCAAAGAATAGTTTGTGATGCGGCCTCATCTCACTTTTGAACACTTCCCTAGGCTCCATCTCCTTCTTATTCTCACTGAAGAACCTTGTGATTTGAAGGGAGTCCATCCAGGCTTGGCCACCTCTGTCTGGTGTAGTCATCATATCCCTCAGAGGGAATACCAAGTATCTCGCCTAGTTCTTTGGCATCAAAAGAGATCTCAACCCCCTGTACCTTAGTGGAAACCCTTCCATCCTTGATTTCTGCATTTGCCATGAATTCCACAAGCTCATTTCTTGCCAGCCTGCCATCAAGATGAAGCACCAGGTCCTTCCAACCCTGCACATCCAAGGTGTCCACAAGAAAAATCATCCTAGATTCTTCAAGATCCCTGAACAGCTTTCCTTTCAGAATAGTACATTTTCCAAAGTTTCTTAGCTTATCGGTTTCCCTACCAGATTCATCTGCTTCTTCTCCACTCCACTCAGCATCATCATTGATATTAACCTTCTTGGATTTAGACCTAGTTCGCTTGCCAATGGTTGAAGGTTTGGCAGACACAGAAGCTGACTTCTTTGAAGAAGTCTTGGCCTTCTTGGGCTTGGGTGTCTTAACCTCAACCTGAGCTGGTTGTTCCTCATGATGGACCAGGTCCATCTCATCATCATCAACCTCAACTGCCTCAACAAGCTCTCTAACCTTTGCCTTCCCCATAGCAGCTTTCTTTTTCTTGACCTCCCTCAAAGCTCTTTCCATCTCTTCTTCACTATGCCTGACTGCATTTCTAGTAGTGTAACTTTTAGGAGCAGGAGTATCATCAGATGAAGAGGCCTTTATTTTCTTGGTTGGTACAGGAGTATCAACTATCTTGGCTTTGGGGGTTCTCTACTTCTTGGGTTTGTAGAATTCCCCCAATTTTCTCATCAAGTCAGCCAAGGTTTCTTCAATAGATGAACTAGGTTCATCAACTGCATGCTGTAAATTTTCCAGTCCTGCTGCCGCTTCTCCAGAGTTGCTTCCCCCTAAATCCTTGACACCCTCCTCAGAAATCACTGGAGCGGGACCACAAATTGCCAGTGTGGCACCTTCCTTCCCTATTCCCCTTTCAGACCTTCCTTCTCCCTCTCTCTCAATTTCTCTATTTTTACCACCATTTATTCTCCTATCAGGTATTTCCACATCTACTACAGACCCAAAAATATGAACCTATTATCAGCAATTTCAGGATCAGACCTAATTTCAGAGGTTACCTTTTCAGTGTCTGATGAACCAGTTGCTTCTTCCTCATTTGCAGATTTGTAAGACTCGCTTGAATTTTCAGAATCTTGGGCCTAGCTTGCCTGAAGTTTTTCATTCAATTTCCTAGCAAGAGAGCCAGAAGAAACTATTTTCCTGGCTAGCATTTATACACGTCGTTTTCTGGGTACTGGAGTAGGGCCTGGTGTAACGACTGGAGCTGTTTGGGGTGAAGGAGTTGGTTCAGAAATGGGTTCTGGAACTGGAGTGTTTTGAGGGGCGGAAGAAGTCGATGGAGATTGGGTGGTGGAGCTTTGTTGTGATGAAGAATTAGAGCCAGTATCTTCAATTGCGACACTGTATTCAGGAGTGGTTGATGAGTAAGTAGTAGGGGGTGGTGTGGAACACATGATTGTGAAGCTTTAGAAAGTAAGGGGATGTGATCGCTTTGGTTGAAAGGAATCTTGAACTTGGTTCGACGGTTATGTTGTTTGAAGAAGAGAGAGTGAGGGATTGGAGAGGTAATGATGGCCTTTTAAAGATGTGGTTAATAAATGTGCAACGGGCTTAATTCTTGGTCAAGTGGGAGTTTAATCGGTGCAGGAGTGTCAGTGGATTTGACGGTTATGACTCCCTACAATCTAGGCTAATTAATCTTCGATTGGACTCTTTGGAACGGGTTCATTTTGGGATAAGGACTGACAATTGAAAATAGGCCAAATATAGATAGAGTCCTGCTCATGTGTAACTATAGTTATTTCAACAAGTGTATAGTGATGAGCACTTACCTTGTCAGTCAGATGAACCAGGTTCATCGTGTTAGAGTCTCTTATTTTGGCCTCAATTAACAAAAATAAAAGACATCATTAGCAACCAAAGAATCATATTAACACATGGCAAGAGAGTATGGAATTTAAGACATGAAACTGAGCAATGATAATCTGGTTTGTTACATATTTCAGTGATTCTAGCCAAAAACAAAATTCATTTTTGTTTTGAACTGGTTCAATTAGGTGATCTTAATCATCCTTAATTCTAACTTGTTTCTCTCAAAATGCTCCCTACTTAGTGGTTTAGTAAAGATATCAGCAATTTCTTTGTCAGTAGCACAGAATTCGATTGAGATCATTCCCTTCTCATAGTTATCTATTAGGAAATGGTGTCTGACATCTATGTGATTGGTTCTCTTATGATGAACCGGGTTCTTCGTCATACTAATAGAACTAGTCTTATCACAGAAAATAGGAATGCATCCAACCTCTACACCAAAGTCTATGAGTTGTTGCTTAATCCACAGCAACTGAGCACAACATGAGGCTGCAACCACGTACTCAACCTCAGCAGTAGACAGGGCTACTGATTTCTGTTTCTTGGTGGCCCAAGACACAAGGCAAGAGCCCAAAAAATGTGCCATGCCTGAAGTACTCTTCCTGTCAACCAGGAAACTAGCATAATTTGCATCAGCATATCCTACAAGATCGAAATTACTACTTTTAGGATACCAAAGGCATATGTCAGTGGTGCCTTTCAAATATCTCAGAATTCTCTTCACTGTAGTTAGATGGGACTCCTTTGGATTTTCCTGGAATCTAGCACAAAGCCCTACACTAAACACAATGTCAGGTCTGCTGGCAATGAGATACAATAAAGACCCAATCATCCCTCTGTACAACTTTTGATCAACGGATGAACCAGGTTCATCCACATCTAATTTTGTGGCTGTTGCAATGGGGGTGTCTGTTTCTTTTGAGTCTTCCATTTTAAATATTTTGAGAAATTCTTTCACATATATTTGCTGGTGGATCATTGTTCCATTTGAGTTTTGCTTAATTTGCAAGCCTAAAAAGAAATTTAGCTCACCCATCATACTCATCTCAAACTCACTCCCCATAAGTTTAGCAAATTCCTTTCTCAATTTTTTAGAAGTTGCCCCAAATATTATGTCATCTACATATATTTGTACTACCAGGAGATCCTTACCTTTTTCCTTTAAGAACAAGGTGTTGTCAATTTTACCTCGTTTGTAGTCATGTTCTGGCAGGACTTTAGATAACCGATCATACCATGCTCTTGGTGCTTGCTTGAGTCCATACAAAGCCTTGTCAAGTTTATACACATTGTCAGGTGTCTCCTTGCTTTCAAATCCTGGAGGCTGCTTGACAAATACTTCCTCTTTTAGGTAGCCATTGAGGAAAGTACTTTTTACATCCATCTGGTGGAGAGTGAATTCCATGTAGGCAGCAAATGTTATGAGAAGCTTGATTGCCTCCAGTCTTGCCACAGGAGCAAAGGTCTCATCATAGTCAATTCCCGCTTCTTGACTATATTCTCGGACAACCAGTCTAGCCTTGTTTCTTGTAACTGTTCCATCTTCATCGAGTTTGTTCCTGAAGACCCACTTTGTGCCAATCACTTATCTATCTAGTTGTCTGGGTACCGCATGCCAAACTTGACTTCTTTCAAATTGATTTAGTTCTTCTTGCATGGCATTTACCCAGTCAGTATCCTGTAAAGCTTCAACAACATTTTTTGGTTCGATCAAAGATAGAAAGGCATCAAACGCACACATATTTTTCAAGGAGGATCTGGTTTTTATTTCAGATGTCAAGTCTGTTATGATGTTCTCAATGGGGTGAGAACTTTGTTATCTGTGTGGTTTGAGCACCAATGTTTCACAACTTGATCATCCCATGGTGTCTTGTTGTTGTGGAACAGGATCAGGGCCAAGTCCCAATGAGGTTTGCTGTTGAGTTCCCCCTGTCATGTTGCTTGGGGTAGTTGAACCTGGTCCATTACCTGTTCCTTCTTCCATAGTTGCTCCAGTTTGATCACTGCTTCTGACCAGTCCAATCTCATCATCTTCTGGTTCCTGTCTCTTAGAGAGAATGTTAGTTTCATTAAAGACAACATACACACTCTCTCCTACACACATAGTTCTTTTATTATATACTTTATAATCGTTACTATGTGATGAATATCCCAAGAATACTCCCTCATCACTTCTGGGATCAAATTTACATAGGGAGTCTTTGCCATTGTTGTGCACAAAGCACTTGCATCCAAAATCCCCAAGGTGGGATATGTTGGGCTTTCTCCCTTTAAGTAATTCATAAGGAGTTTTCTCTACCAGTGGTCTGGTCATGCATCTATTTATTATGTAGCATGCAGTGTTTATTGCTTCTGCCCAGAAGCTATGGGGTAGTTTACTAGAAATAAACATGGTTCTAGCCATATCTTCAAGGGTTCTGTTCTTTCTTTCAACAACTCCATTTTGTTGTGGAGTTTTGGGGGCATAGAAGTTGTGATTTATGCCATGTTCATCACAAAATTCAGCAAACTTTGCATTTTCAAATTCAGTGCCATGATCGGATCTTATTGATGCAAGTTGATTTCCTAGCTGTTTTTGAGTTTTTCTAACAAATGAAGTAAACATGTCAAATGCTTCATCTTTAGATGTTAGAAACAAGGTCCAGGTGAACCTGGAGAAATCATCAACTAGAACCATTACATATTTCTTACCACCTCTGCTCAAAGTTCTCATAGGACCACATAGATCCATATGAACCAGTTCCAACGTCCTGGTGGTACTGACCATTTTCTTGATTTTGAATGACGATCTTACATGCTTCCCCCTTGCACATGCCTCACATATTTTGTCTTCCTTGAACTTAATGTTAGGAATCCCTACAACTAAGTCCTTGGAGACTAATTTGTTAAGCTTATTTAGACTTGCATGACCAAGTCGTTTGTGCCACAGGAGAGGATCACTGTCCAACACACTTAAACAGGTGATTTCATTTTCTGATACTGTGTACAGGTCTATGACATAAATGTTATTCACTCTTTTTCCCTGCAAGACAATCTGGTCAGTAAGAAGATTAATCACAAAACATTTTGTGGAAGTGAATGCAACCAGGTTACCTCTGTCACATAGTTGTGACACACTGATCAGGCTGTATTTCAAGCCATCTATCAAGTACACATTCTCAATGGAACGTGTGTCATCCTTACCTACCTTACCAACCCCAATAATTTTATCTTTCTTTCCATTTCCAAAGGGGAAATTTCCTCCTTTGAGGTTTTCAAGTGAAAGGAATTGTTCATTGTTCCCTATCATATGTTTTGAGCAGCCGTTGTCCAAGTACCATATTTGGCTGCTTCCTCTTACTTGCCCCTACAAAAGGAAATCAAGGGTTATGAAAGAAATGATGAATTAAGCTTTTTCTGGCCCAATTTGGTAAACAACTTTTCTTTCGAACAAAGCTTTCATTCCTTCAACTGACCTGCTCTTTTGCAGTGCATTCAATTTTGTAGTGACCAGTCTTACCACAGTGGGTGCAGATTTTGTTCTCAGGAAGAGTGAGATACTTGCTTTTGGGATGCCATTTGGGCAGTTGACTTCCAAATCCAAGTCCTGTTCTGTTGCTACTATGATTTTCTTGAAGCCATGTCAAGGCATCAGAGGATTTATTCCATTTGCAAGTTCGATCTAATTCATGTTTGACCTTACCAAGTTCTTCTTTTAGTACCCTTATCTGTTCATCTTTATTGTACATCTTATCCTTTAGTTTTCCCATATTTTCTTCTAGCATGAGTTGAGAGTGATCAATTGTCTTCTTGCTAGTTCCTAGTTTCAGTTTTAAGTTTTCAGATTTTAGCTCTAGGATCTTAGTTTCAAGTGGATGAACCTGTTTCTTCAAGGCAGTGTTTTCTTTTTCAGATTCACTTACTCTGATTTACAGGTTCTTGTACTTTGCTTTTAATATTATGCACTCCTTAGACAGTCTGCATCCTTCAGGGCTTCCTTGATATGTTTTGGTTCTATTTGGGATAAGAAGGCTGAAAAGGGTAGGGAGTTTCTGGTTTTGGATCGGGTTTGAACTCCAGAATCAAGGGGAATGATTATGTTATCAAGGGGATGAGAGATTTTGGGTTTCCAATTTGGGACTTGGATTTGATTCGTGAAGGAGCTGGGTAGATCAGAAGGGTTTTCCTGCATTCCTTGTTCAGCTACTTGTGGAGTGCCTTGCACAACATCTCCAACTCTTTCTTCAGCTTCAGTGGTTGTGATTGGGGTACCAGGTTCCTCATGTGAAGTTGAGGAGGAGGTTGCATTATCTTCACTTGTTTCCTTCATTTGACTCATCATGTCAGCTTTGCCATTTAAGACATCAGATATTTCGCCAGGAACCAAGAGTGGTTCATTGTCCTGATCATCACCATTTCCTTCCTTGTTTGAAGAAGGTGTCTCATTGAATAACACATGAACACTTTCTTCTACACGTTGTGTCCTTTGGTTGTACACTTTGTAGGATTTTCTTTGAGAAGAGTATCCTAAAAATATTCCTTCATCACTTTTTGCGTCAAATTTTCCAAGTTGGTCCTTCCCATTGTTCAGAACGTAACCAAAGGTTCTCAGATGTGTTATCTTTGGCTTTCTTCCATTGAGCAGCTCATAAGGGGTTTTGTTTATGAAGGACCTGATCATGCACCTATTCACCAAATAGCACGCACTGTTGATTGCCTCAGCCCAGAAAGTTTTGGCAATTCCACTGTCAATGAGCATTGTTCGTGCCATGTCTTCTAGAGTTCTATTTTTCCTTTCCACCACTCCATTTTGCTGAGGAGTCCTTGGAGCTGAGAAATTTTGAGTGATCCCATTTTCATTGCAGAACTCATCAAATTTTGCATTGTCAAATTCTGTCCTTGGTCAGATCTAATGCAAGCTACCTTCAATTCCATCTTCACTTGGATTTTCTTGACAAAGGACACAAATACTTCAAAAGTCTCATCTTTTGTTCTAAGAAACAGTGTCCAAGTGAATCTTGAAATGTATCGCATACTTTGTGCTCTTTGAACTTTGAGTTGGGCAGACCACGAACCAGGTCCTTCTGTATCAATTTATTCAAGAGAGAGAACCAGGTCCTTATGTAAGCCATATTTCTGCATCATCATCAACTGCCTTTAAGCAACATAGATATTCTTGTGTCTTTTGGCTATTAAAACCACCTCACCAGTTACTAGACTAGTAACCGTGCATACTTTAGACAAGAATTCTACTTTATTTCATTTGTCACATATTTGAGAGACACTCAAGAGACTGTACTTCAACCCATCTACATAGTAACTCTCAATTGAGTGCTCAAGAGATCTTCCAACCCTTCCAACACCGAGAATGTACGCCTTTTTCCATTGCCAAAGGATACATCTCCTCCTTGCAGAGCTTTCAGTGAGAGAAAATCCATGGTGTTCCCAGTCATGTGGTCTGAACATCCACTGTCCATGATCCATTGTAGTCTTGTTCCTCTCGCTGGTCCCTGATCATATAAATTAAGGGTTAGATTTAGGAACCCAAACAAGTTTGGGTCCCTTGTAATGAGGAAAATGGTGAATAAGAGATCTTCTAGTCCATGCAGGTAAAAACCAATTTTTCTTTGTGGGACCTGATCCACTTTTAATAGTCACTTTTTCAGCAAACACTTTGTTTTTCTGAACAGATTGACCTCTGGCTGGGCAGTTTTTCTTGAACTGCACATTGTCCCCACAGTGGGTACAAAGCCAGTTGTCTGGAATAGTGACATACTTGTTGTGAGGGTTGTAAGGGATTTTCTCCTTTGGGAACTCAATCCCCTGTCCGTTCCCACTATTATTAAAGTACATGGCAGTAACAACATCTGTGGACCAGGTCCATTTTAGTGATTTCTCAAGATCAACTTTTAGTTTAACTACTTCAGCTTGAAGTTGCATGTTTTTCTCAAGTTCACTACACAAACTTGTTTTCACATCATTTAATTCTTTTTCAAGCTTAATGTAGGTCTCGCTAGCTACTTCATTTACTTTATCTACGCTCACAGGCCTAAGTTCTAAGTTGAGTCTCTCAATTGTTTCCTCTAGGTCTGTGATTACCAACAAAAGGTCATTTCTCTCTTGCTCAACAACATTAATTTTTTCAGCTAGAGTGTTCTTTTCATTGCTCAGGTTCTCCACCGTTTCCGTCAGGTCTACCACCACTACTGTTAAGTCATCTCTCTCATTTTCTGCACTATTATTCTTTTCAGATAGCATTCTCTTTTCTTTCTCAAGGTTGCTTATGGTCTCCTTTAAGTCCACAACCACTACCATCAAGTCATCTCTTTCATTTTCTACACTAAGTATTTTACCAGTTAGAGATTCTTTTTCTTTCTCAAGATCACTTATGGTCTCTTTTAAGTCTACTACACAAACAACTAGATCATCTCTAGATTGTTTAACTTCTCCTAACTCTATGATCAAGGCATCCTTGTCATCAACTAAGATATAGTAAGTATCAATAAGAACATTAGCTAAGGACATTAATTTCTTAGAAGAGTAGGACTTCAGATTTCTCTGAACATCCCTGAAATTTATCTCATCCTCGTCATCTTCTTCATCATCATCAGACTGAGCCATTAAAGTGAATAGTGAATTATATTCCTTGTCTTCGTTCTTTACCGCCATCACTGAACTTTTTCCTGCATCTGGTTCCTCTTCTGATTCACTGGAGGAATCTCCCAAGCATCAAGAGGTTTCTTCACAACATTGTCAGGTGCACTTTTTCGGCTGAATTGTCTGTCAGGAACCTGGTTCCTCTTTGCTGTTTTGTCAGAGTTGTGTTTGTAGGGCTCTTGCTTCAGTAGTGGATAGTCTTTGATGAAGTGCCCTGGCTTTCCACATTTGTGGCACAAATCATAGTTCCTTGGTTTACTTGAGCTACCTCTCCTTGGTATGCCACCATTTCTTCGAACCATCTTTTGAAATCTCTTAATGAGATAGGCCATGTCACTATCTTCTTCACTTGTGTCGTTGTCTTCAGGTTTGAGAACCAGGGTCTTTTCCTTCTTTGGTTCTCTCGTATGTCTTCAGGTTTCTAATCAGCTCGTCCATGGTTAGAGTTTGTTGATCCTTGGCTTCAGTAATGTCATTCACCTTGCTTTCCCAAGAACCAGGTAGGACACTGAGAACCTTTCGTACCGGCTTGTTTCTAGGGATTATTTCTCCTAGAGAGTGAAGCTCATTTATGATGGATGTGAACCTAGCGTGAATGTCTTGTACAGACTCATCATCCTTCATTCGAAACAGCTCGTACTCAGTGGTGAGCATGTCGATCTTGGACTGCTTAACCTGAGTTGTTCCTTCGTGTGCAGTTTACAGGGCTTCCCATATCTCTTTTACTGATTGGAAAGCAGAGATTTGATTGTATTCATCAGGTCCTATACCACATACCAAGATTTTCTTGGCTCGAAAGTTCTTCTCCACGGCCTTCCTGTCAACGTCACTGTATTCCTTTCTGGTCTTGGGCTCCAATATACCAACTTCTCCAACCTTCTTCATGGGAACATGTGGGCCAATCACAAATGACATCCCATAGTTCAGAATCTTCAACCATTATAAAGTCATGCATACGAGTCTTCCACCATCTGTAGTATTGACCATTGAATCTAGGAGGTCGGTATGTTGATTTTCCTTCTTCAAAGTTGGGTGGAGCAGCCATTTTAGATCCTTTTTAGGTAATAACCTTTTAGAAAGAACCTGCTCTGCTACCAATTTATATTTTATATGAGTCCACCAACTGTAAAGAGACCTGGTCCTTTACTAGTTCCCTCAGAGTGATATATAGAGATAATAAGTAAAAGAGGCACATGATTTTTACGTGGAAAAAATCTGAACTCAAGGGGACAAAAACCACGACCTACACTGGTAGGATTTCAAATTCACTAACTTGTAATCTCAACTATTACAAGCCACTTTGTAATGACTCTCTTACAAAGACTTCAACACACTAACTTGTAATATACTTATTACAAGCCACTTTGTTACTCACTAGTTGCAAAGACTTTAACTTATGACTACACTAGTCACAACACAAACACGGATGGTTCATAATTTTGAGTTTCCTGAAACCAAGCTTCTAAGAAAGCAAGATAAGATACAATAGAAAGTAAAACACAAGATCACAACTCAACTAAGGACACATAAGAACACATAGTGAAACTGGTCCGTCTTAGTGGAGTTGTCTTCTTGTTATTGACACACTTGAGCCTTCAATGATGGAGAAGATCTTCAATGCTATGGAGAATGTTAGTAAATGCTCAAGTGAATGTCATGTTTGTCTTCCAAAAAGATATTATACCTCAAAGACATCCCAAGAATGATGTCCATACTTGGTTTGTACACTCTACAACCAATAGGAAGTGACTGTTGCACTGTAGCGTGCACAGTTGCAGGCAGTCACTTTCTGCCACTGCTTTCCAACTGTAGAGTTGACTAGTACTTCTGTCAGGGGAATGTCAAGGGATAAGGTCCCTAAACCATTTCTTGTGAGTCCAAGCGTACACTACCCAGAATTCTTGAGTTCATGCTGGCTGGTTGTGCTGGATGCGCATCAGGTCCTTTATCTGGTTCTTTACATAAAGTTTGTTAGATTATCAAAACATAAGACTAACCCATCATAGTCTTATTAAACATAAAAATACTAATTTTAAATACCTCGAGTTGCGTGCGCAGTCCGGGCGTGAATTCTGGAAAGCTTTTATGTGAAAATATGAGAAATAATAATTTTTAGAATTTAAAATTTGGTTTTAGTTGACTTTGGTCAACTTTTTGAGTAAACAGCCTCGGATTCGTGTTCTGACGATCCCGGGAGGTCCGCAGTAAAATATGGGACTTGGGCGTATGTACGGAATTGATTTCCGAGGTCCCTAGCTTAAGAAATTATTTGATTCCCCTTTTCTTCCTGAATTACATGCCCTCACATCACACATTTGAGAGAAGTTCCACAAATACAAAATCACAGAGACCAGGAACTTTGGATGGAAAGAATTTACTCACTCTCAACAAAGAACATTCACATGCCACACAGATACGCCATAGGCTTGCCCGTAGTGTAATACTCTACTAATCGATCTCATTCAGTCTAGGATCAAGTAGGACTTTATTTGGTTGTAATGTAGGCTACGGGACGGGTAGGATATATTTAGATATAAGAGTGACTACACCTCCCTAAGCACTTTAACATTCAAACCCCATACTTATTTCAAACCAAATTCCACCTTCACATCAATATTATTACCCAATACTTCTTTAAGCACAATTACATCAAGAGTCACCTCTTATCAATGACTTTTTTTTCCAGCAATACAACTATTTTTTCCTCTCTTTTTTTTCAAGTGACTCTTACTTTTTTCAAAACAATGCACCTTTCTCCTTATTTCATTAGTTCCACTCAAAAGCCAAACCAACCACCCCAAACTTTAACTTTTACACAATTCATAACACTTCAAGTGCTCATGAGAGGTTAAAAGGTTCAAATAGATAGTCCATTCAAACAATTGGGTAAGGCTTGTAATGTGGTTGCCAAAGAAACAGGATTATAGACTCAAAGGGGTTAACTATGATACATAACAATTAAGTGGGTAAAATACACTTTTATGGCTCAACAAAGAAACACCTATATCACTTTCAAGACTGAACAAAACTACTATTTCACTTCGTACACACACAGGGCAAGTTCTAGGTATCACATGCAGACATAGAATAAGATGTATTACCTCACACACACTTGGCACATAATCCATTCTGAAGTAGTTCATCAACACAGTCAAGTGAGCATTCAAGTTGGACAACGTGTGCAAAATTAAGGCATAAAAATTAAGAGTCTACAAGTGAGCTTAAGCGTCGCACCCTCGAGTTCTTTTTGATTGTTTGCATGTATGTACACTGAGGGATGCATTCTCGCCCTTACCCATCTTTTACCAGAGAGTTCTAAAAAGTCCTAAAAAGAAAAGAAAAAAATCTACCTAACCCGGTTCAAGATAAACCCTTGGAAAAGAACCGTGGTCAAAAGAAAAACCAAGAGGGAGTTACTACACTACCTAAAATAAAAAAATAAAAAAACTTTTTGGTCTTTTTGTTAGACTACTTCCCTCAAGAATACTGTCTAAGTGGTCCGTCATCAGGAAGAGTCTCCTACATTTCTTTTATAATTTTTTTTTTTTTTTTTTTTATTTTTTACGACTTTAGCCCTCAAGAAACCTGTCGAACAGTGTCCATCGTCAGGCCAAGTCGGTGATACAAAACATAATTAAAGACACAATATACACAAAAAGAAAAGAACAGTAAAACAAACAAAACAACTTACATCTACATTCATCCAACAACAATAAAACAGTCTCCCACCCCACACAAAAACTATGGCATGTCCTCATGACAAATCACGATAAAAGCACAGAGGGGTAGGGAAACTTCCCTGGAATTTAGTCGGAGTTGGAGACGGAGGAGGGGTCCATGTTGCAAGCCCTCCCAATTGCGCGGAACCATGCCATCATTCTACTTTCGGATTGAGCATGCCGTCTGGACATTGCATCCAACCGTACGTGCAAGCCATCTACTGAGGTGCGCAAGGTAGCTACCTCCTCCTCTAAAGTGGGCAAACTGGTGCCCGACCTGGACCCAGAGGGTCCTGAACCATCGTGGGATCTCCGTGGTGGTGCAAACGGGGGTGAGACAGCCTCATCATCATCAATCTCAATGGGCGCGGTGAAATCTTTTCCCACATTTATCTTAGCAGCGGAATGCAACCTTCTTTGCTAGATTTCCATCACCAGGGTTGGTGGGCACATTCGCTAGTTTGCACAACCTGGTGACAAGTGAGGGGAAGTAAAACCCTTTGGTTAGCAGTGACGACCTGATAAGCATTTCATCCCCAATGATACGGGCAGCATCGAAGTCCATCCTATTGAAGAAGCACCACACCAACAATGCCCGCACGCCATTCACATCAGTGGTGTTTCTAGTGGGTAAGAACCAGCTACAAATCACGGTGAACCAGCACTTGGCCTCCCATGTGAAAGAACTAGAATGGAGTGTGATGTTCTCCTTCACCCAGAGAGGCTGACCACCCAGGCAGATAGATTTAACGAGCATGTTCCAATTCACCGATGGAGATTGATGGGCCTGGTAGTAATCGACTTCGCCGGTGAACTGTGGTATCCTGTAAATGTGACGAATTCTCGCCACGGAGGCCTCCACCACCTTGCCCCTAATAATGACCAAGCGGCACATATGTTCCGGGCAGTTCACATAGAACTCCCGAACCATCATTATGTTGGCTGTCTCCGGCTCCTCAAACAAAAAATCCAACCCTCGCCGCCGGATATCCTCATACATGGCGGGGTTTTCAGCTTGGAGGGCTGCTGGGTCTACGGGTACTTCATGGACAAATTTTTGCAGCCTTTGCATTGAATCGGTCCTCTGCCTCCTGGGATAGAAAACAGGTTTCGTCCCAGGTAGGCGCTGAAGAGGTGCTGCCAGTGTTTCTGCGCTTTCAGGGGTTCCATGATTCTTGCAACTAGAGAAGGACACAATTAGTAGAAGCCCAGCAATTGGCCAGTCGGGTGGGTAATCACAATTCACCACCCGCTGGCACCAAACAACCCAAACTCGCCACGCAAGGCCAATGCACAACATGAAGGGGGGCACCCATATTAAAACATACAATACAAGCCCCCAACATACTACATGTGCTTCAAATTTCAACATACCACCCCACGTATGCCCCTACAACAGTGATATCCACGAAGTATGACCACAAACGACCCACATAGGCCCCCAAATCAGAGTAATTTGTCGTCTAGTGCAACACCCATGCCACATTAACTACCCCACCCCACACAAGATGATACTAACATGGAACACACCCCCACCCATCACAAAATCAACCCAAAAGTGGCCACACCCACCATATAACAACACAAAACTTAGTGGGTAACAACCATTGTATAATAATAACTAAGATCGACAAAATAATCA
>ML263174.1:19109-42240 GCA_005239495.1 Nicotiana undulata | reverse complement strand
GAACGAGTGGGGAGGGGGAGGGGGGGAAAGGGCTGTTGGGTATTTTTGGGGGGGAAGAGGGAAGAAAAAGGAAGGAGAGAGTAAAAATGAGAAGGGAAAAGAGAAGGGAGGGTTTATGGGGAGTAGTGGGGTTAATGGGTTAGGGTGGGGGAATGATTTAAGAATTAAAATAAAATAAAAGAAAAAGAAAAACGAAAAAATCTAAGTCAGCGGACTTACCTGGGCGCGAACAAAGTTCACCGCGGTCGCGGTCGCGGTGAGTGTCTGCGAGGGTCTTTTACCGCGGTCGTGCCGCAATGACGATTTTCGAGGTTGGTCAGCTTGGTTTAGCAGTTTACTCAGTTTTTACCTCGTTGTCACCTTACCAGATTAGTGTTATGCCCCAGGCTTTTGCTTAACACCCTCCGCACTGTCCTGCACATCAAAAACATGTTAACAAACTACAACTATCATGGGTTGCCTCCCACGCAGCGCCTGATTTAACGTCGCGGCACGACGTATACAACAATCAATGGGTTGCCTCCCATGAAGCGCTTGATTTAATGTCGCGACACGACTCAACACATGTTTATGCATCAACCAAGTCCATCGAGGTCTTGTGACGTGCAATGTCACCACCCCAATAGTGCTTAATTCTCTGACCATTTACTAAGAATGTGCCTGTCGAGCTCATATCACGCAGTTCCACCGCTCCATGAGGCCTTACACTTACCACAACGAAAGGACCGGACCAACGGGATTTAAGCTTTTCGGGGAAAAGCTTCAACCTTGAGTTGAACAAGAGAACTTCTTGGCCTGGTTCAAACTCACGCTGTTTTATGTGCTTGTCATGCCATCTTTTCGTCTTTTCTTTATATAAATTGCCATTTTCATATGCGTGCAGTCGAAACTCATCAAGCTCATTTAATTGCAGCAATCTCTTTTCACCAGCTGAGTCTATCTCCGTATTTAGCTTTTTAATTGCCCAATAAGCTTTGTGTTCCAGCTCAACAGGCAAATGGCATGCTTTCCCATAAACCAACCTATACGGAGAAGTCCCAATGGGGGTCTTGTAGGCAGTTCGATATGCCCACAATGCGTCATCCAATTTTGCGGCCCAATCTTTTCTATTCCCACTCACTATTTTTTCCAAAATCTGCTTCACCTCTCTGTTTGACACTTCCACTTGACCACTCGTTTGTGGATGATAGGTAGTGGAAACCTTGTGCTTGACCCCATATTTTGCAAGAACATTATTCAGCAATTTGTTACAAAAGTGAGTACCACCATCACTTATCAACACTCTAGGAGTCCCAAAACGTGTGAAGATGTGCTTCTTGACAAAACTTACCACCACCTTTGCGTCATTAGTAGGAAGAGCAATGGCCTAAACCCACTTAGACACATAGTCAACCGCCACTAGGATGTATCTGTGACTGTTTGAGTATGGGAATGGTCCCATGAAATCAATCCCCAAACATCAAAAAGCTCAACTGCTAGGATATTCTGCAGGGGCATCTCGTGCTTCTTCGTCATAGTTCCAGTTCTTTGGCATCTGTCACAACTTTTAACAAAGTCATATGCATCCTTAAATAGTTTTGGCCAATAGAACCCTGATTGTAGCACCTTTTGAGCAGTCTTGTCCCCACCGTGATGACCGCCATATGGTGAGGCATGGCAGTCATGTAATATTGCATTCATCTTTTCCTCAGGGACACATCTACGCACCAACTGATATGTGCGATGCCTATACAAGAATGGCTCATCCCACATGTAGAGCCTCACATCATGTAAAAATCTTCTTCTATTGTCAGGTGTCAATTCCGGTGGTGTTACCCCACTTGCAATAAAATTCACATAATCAGCATACCAAGGGGCCTCACCGGAGGTGATTGCTAACAACTGCTCATCGGGGAATGTTTCTTTGATTGACCCCCCTTCAGCTACGTGGCTCCGATTTTTGAGTTGGGACAAGTGATCAGCTACTTGATTTTCTGTCCCTTTTCGATCTCAGATCTCTAAGTCAAATTCTTGCAAGAGTAGGACCCAACGAATCAGCCTTGGATTGGCGTCTTGCTTCTCAAATAAGTACCTGATAGCTGAATGGTCTGTGTAGACGATGACTTTTGTCCCCACCAGATAGGATCTGAACTTGTCAAACGCACACACCACTGCAAGCAACTCTTTCTCAGTAACTGTGTAATCCATCTGGGCTCGATTCAGAGTTTTGCTCACATAGTAGATGGAGTGGAAAATTTTGTTTCTCCTCTGCCCCAAAACAGCTCTGATTGCTATGTTGCTTGCATCGCACATGAGCTCAAATGGTTGCTCCCACTCCGGAGCGATAATGATTGGTGCAGTCACCAGCTTTTCTTTCATCTCCTCAAACGCTTTCAGACATGCATCATCAAATTTGAAGGGGACATCTTTCTCTAAGAGCCTGCACAAAGGAGAAGACACTTTCGAAAAATCTTTAATGAAACGACGATAAAAACCTGCATGGCCCAAAAAACTGCGGATGCCTTTGACGGAGATCGGTGGGGGCAATTTTTCAATCGCCTCCACCTTTGCTCTGTCCACCTGCAAACCATTATTAGATACTTTATGCCCCAAGACTATACCCTCACGTACCATGAAGTGGCACTTTTCCCAGTTTAGGACCAGGTTTGTCTCTTCACATCTAGCAAGTACTTTATCAAGATTCATTAAGCAGTCATCAAAGGAGTGCCAAAACACAGAGAAATCATCCATGAATACTTCCACACATCTTTCAACCATGTCAGTAAAAATAGCGATCATACACATTTGAAAAGTCGCAGGTGCATTACAGAGACCAAAGGGCATTCGTTTAAACGCATACGTGCCATAGGGACACGTAAATGTGGTTTTGGTCCTCAGGGGCTATAGCAATTTGATTATACCCCGAATAACCGTCCAGGAAACAGTAGTATTCCTGACCAGCTAACCTGTCAAGCATTTGATCAATAAAGAGGAGGGGGAAGTGGTCTTTCCGGGTGGCATTGTTAAATTTTCTATAGTCAATGCAGATTCTCCCCTTCGGTGAAAGTTCTTGTAGGAATTAAATCATTATTTTCATTGACCACCACGGTCATCCCCCCTTTCTTAGGTACACATTGAACAAGGCTCACCCACTTGCTGTCAGATATAGGAAATACAATACCTGCATCAAGCCACTTAATCACCTCTTTTCTTACCACATCTTTCATGATTGGATTCAATCGGCGTTGTTGCTCTACACTTGGTTTGTGCCCTTCCTCCATGAGGATTTTGTGCATGCAGAAAGCTGGACTAATGCCTTTTATATCAGACATTGTCCACCCAATTTCTCTCTTATGCTCCCTTAGCACTTTCAATAACTTCTCTTCCTGCAATTCAGACAAGTCAGAGGAAACAATAACAGGTAAAGTGTTAGAGTTACCCAAATAAGCATATTGAAGGTGAGAGGTTAGGGGTTTAAGCTCCAATTTTGGAGCTTCTTCGATTGAGGGATTTGGAGAGGGCCAACTCGGCCTATTGAGGGGCTCAAATGGGATTCTCCCCTGCATGTATGCACAAGATGCATCAAGGATATGCATCATCTCCTCAACCTCCTCATCAATAATCATGCTATCAAACAACATAAGTGCTTTCTCTAGAGAATCGTCTATATGTACACTCGTGTCCTGGATTTGCTCATAAACTTCAATAACAGATATCATGGAGAGCTCCTCGTAGTGGCGAGGGAGTTGGATTGCTTTGTACACATTGAACTCTACTTCTTCGTCATCCACCCTCATTATCATTTTTCCCTCTCTCACTTTGATGATTGCATAGCCTGTAGCCAAGAGAGGTCGTCCCAATATGATTGGAACTTGTTCATCAGCCTCAAAGTCAAGAATAATAAAATCAGCGGGGAAGATGAATTTCACAATCTGCAAGAGCACATCTTCAATGACTCCCTCAGGGTGGGCTATTGGTCTGTCAGCTAATTACAACATCACAGTGGTGGGTCTCGGAGCTCCCAGGCCCAATTGCTTGAACAAAGACAAGGGCATCAAATTTATGCTAGCCCCCAAATCACACATAGCACGACCCACATCAATATTGCCAATTCGCACAGGAATGGTGAAACTGCCAGGGTTCTTAAGCTTTAGAGGAAGCTTGTTTTGGACCCTTGAAGTGCACTCTTCAGTAAGTGCAACTGTCTCAAACTCAGTTAATTTTCTCTTGTGAGCCACTATATCTTTGATGTACTTAGCATATTTTGGAATTTCACGAAGCACATCCACCAATGGAATATTTAATTGAACCTGGCTCAACATAGAGAGAAATTTGCTGAACATGCGATCATCATTCTTCTTCTGCAACCTCTGGGGAAATGGGGGTGGTGGTCTGACAACCTCTGCTTGCTCTGAACCTGCATTATTTGCCTTTGCCTCAGGAGTTGTCTTAGGGATTAGTTCTCCCTCAGGTATAGGCTTATCCTTATTTTTCTTTAGCACTTCCTCTAACTCCCTACCGTTTCTGAGTGTAACTGCATTTACTTGCGAATTTTTCTCTGTATCACTGGGAAGGGCACCTGAAGGTCTAGTGTTTTGATTAGCTGTTAGCTGCCCCATCTGCCTCTCGAGATTCCTGAAATCAGTCCTGAGCTGTTGGTTGTCAAGCAACAACTTCTTAAGCAAGTCATTAGTACTCTCCTCTGCCTGTTGAGGTGGTTTCTGGGGTTGATTGAAATTACCTTGGGGCCTATATTGATTCTGATTTTGCTGATTTCCGCCCCATGAAAAATTAGGATGATTCCTCCAATTGGGATTGTATGTGTTCCCATATTGTGCATGTTGATTCATCTGGCCCCTGTTTTGCTTCCCCACATAATATATAGACTCTGGATTTGTGGGGCACATGTCACTTACATGACCGTCACCACATATCTCGCAGCAGATAGACATCTGCTGCACATGTTGTACCTGTTGTGGGTGATGCATTGTTATTCTGTTCATCTGATTTGCCAGCTTTGCAATATCTGCTCTCATGGCCGCAACGTCATCAAGTTCCATCACTCCTGCTGCCTTTGGTTTAATTACTCTTCTTGCATCCCCATCTCCTTGCCAATTGTGATCATTAGCAGTAAAGTTGTTTAGCAAGAGTTGAATTTCACTGTATGGTCTGGCCATGCAACTACCCCCACAAGCTGAATCAAGATTCATCTTCGATGCTTCATCTAGCCCAACAACAAAAGTGTGTCCCAATACCTCATCAGTCTGACAATGATGTGGGTAGTCTCTGAGTAGTTTCTTGTATCTTTCCTAAGTTTGACGAAGTGTTTCGCCCTCTCGTTAATGAAACCCAAGAATCTGGCTCCTCAGTGATTTTGTCTTTTTGGTAGGGAAAAACTTAATTAAGAATTTCCTTGCCAAATCATCCCAAGTGCTGATTGAATTGGTGGGCTCCTTCTGCAACCATTCCTTAGCTTCCCCCAATAGTGAAAAGGGAAACAATGTCATCCTGACATAATCCTTGGAAACGTTCGGATAATTGTAAGTGTCTGTGATTTCCAAGAAGTTCTAAATATGCCTCTATGGGTCTTCATGAGAGAGCCCCACATACTGCCTTGTGGATTGTATCAGTTGTACCATGTACTGTTTGAGCTCAAAAAGCCCTGTGATGTCAGGCTTCAGAATAGCCTGAGTCATATTGGCCAGATTGGGCCTTGCTGCCTCTATCACCGGACGTTCCTCATTACCTGCCATCTCTATTGGTTGTGGTTGAAATCCAATGTCCAACCCTTTGTTTATTCTCGCTCTTGCTTCGACCTCCCTCCTCATTCTATGAAGTGTGCGTTCAATTTCTGGAAAGGAAGGAGGGTATTTGCGCTTTTACTCTTCCGCATTCAAGAGAAGAGCCTGCGTTGACACAACAAACAATGGAAACGTAAAACTTGAACAAAAAAGTAATAAAAGCTCAACTTAGTCAAATAGCTAATTTCTAAGTCCCGGGCAATGGCGCCAAAAACGTGTTGGGACCAAACACACTCACGCAAGTATACGTAGTCGTCAAGTAATAAAGTGACTAGAAAGTCGGATGTCGAACCCACAAGGACTTATGATTAGCTTTTGACAAGATCAACTTATTTAACTTATCAGTTCAAGGGATTTATCACAAGAAATATGATGATTTAATTTACTACCTAAAAGAATACCAAGTAATTAATTAACTAGAGAATCAACTAACAAACATCAACTTCGGTTTAACAATCAATAGGAGTAGATATTCCAGGGTCACGGGCTACTTAACAATCAAGTTATGTTATTGGCCTTAATTAACTAGTTGAATTATCTGGATTGTTGACTGACAGGTTTTATATTACTCATAAGAATCTTTCGACTTCATACTCGCCTATTCAAGTTAACTCAATGCATATATGTCTATGGAACCAAGACTAACAAGAATGCAATTACACTTCGTGTATTTCAACCAAGCAAGGCAATTAGGTATATGTCTATCCTAATTGCGAATTCGTTCCCCGACGCCCGTGTTCAAGAACTTGCTCTGTTTAATTCTATACGCAATCTAGAGTTCCCACTTTCGAGTTCAACTCTAAATTCGTAGATAGTATTTCACTGTTAGCTACTCAGTAAAATAATTAAAAACAGAATCAAACAAATAACCCAATATCGTAAAATCAACTTTTTTACTTTAAGCCTTGAAAATAACAATCATGTTTTTCCCATGACCCTAGAATAATTGGGTTCTTAGCCACACATATACAAACAATCACCAAATATTATATTTTTCAACATACAATCAAGAGTTGTTGGAAAAGATGAAAAAGAATTCAATGAATCCCTTCTCCCAAGTGTTCTCTTCAACTTTGTTGCTCCCAAAATTCAATCCTCCTCTTCTTGGGCGGACTCCTATGTTTATATAGGGTTTGGGGCTTAAAATCCCATGTTGTGCAGATTAATACCTGAAGTTAGCGTGTCATGCCGCGGTCGCGCCAGCACCGCGGCCAGCCATGTTCTCTGAATCTGTCTTGCTCCACCGCGGCCGCGGTGGTCAGCCTTCAGCTCTTTACTTTGCTTGATCATTTGGTGCACTTCATAGGTATTATTTGATTGGCCTCCTTTTCCCATAATTGATTCCAAAAATGCTCCAAAGTTCTCTTCTTGTGATATATAACCTACAATACATGAAAAACCTTAATCAGAGCATTTTGTTATCAATATTTATATTAAAAATAATACAAAATGTGATTCATTAGGGCCCTAATTATAGTATAATTCACCTATTATCAGTAATTGACCATTGTTGAGCATTGACTCAAGTTGAGATTTATTTGGTGAAGTTAAATGTTGGAACTAGATTGGTTATAGCTGATTCCCTTGCCGGGATGTAATTATTTCTATTGTTGATTCCCTTGCCGGGATGTAATTATTTCTGTTGTTGATTCCCTTGCCGGGATATTATTGTTTCCACTATTTGGGTGAGGAAAGAGTGATAAAGCACGAAGGGTGATGTCGTGCGCATTCATACGTATAATTCATAGTTATGCGTATGGTGAGAATAGAGTGATAAAGCACGATGGGTGATGCCATGCACATTTACATTTACATTTATGCATAAGGTGAGGAAGAGTAATAAAGCACGAAGGGTGATGCCGAGCACATTTATATTTATATTTACATTTATGCATATGGTTAGGAAGAGTGATAAAGCACGAAGGGTGATGCCGTGTACATTTACATTTACATTTATATTGATTCATATGATGAGGAAGAGAGTAAAGCACGAAGGGTGATGCCGTGCATATTTACATTTATATTGATGCATACAGTGAGGCTGAGAGTACAAGCACGAAGGGTGATGTTGTGCAAGTTCCTTTTCTATTTTTAATTGCTGAAATTATTGTTGATCATGTTTGTGTTTGCCTTATTGTTTTTCTCGTTTATTATGTTTAGAAATTCCCCATCGCATGCTCCCTTCCCATTAATTGCTATTTCTTTTAAATTCCTTAATTTATGTTATTCCTGCTAGCAAGATTATATAAATATCCAGGTTTTAAGTGATGTCTTGTCTTAGCCTCGTCATTACTTCGCTAAGGTTAGGCTCGGCACTTACTCAGTACATGGGGTAGGTTGTACTGATACTATACTCTGCACTCTTTTGTGCAGATCCAGGTACCGGCCAGAGTTAGAATATTTTAGTAACTGTCATCATTCATTCGGAGACACGGGGTAGATCTGCGGCGTCCGCAGATTCCTGGAGTCTTCTCCATACTATTTGGATTACTGTTTTAATTGATTCAAACAGTTATACATTAATTCTTTCAGCCCATTATTTGTAGTATTCTTAGCGGTTCGTGAATTGTGACACCAGACCCTGAGGTAGTCTTATAGTTATTTATTTCGTTCGTGGCTCGGCTTAATTACTAGTTCATTAATTTATTTGTGACTTTATTTATTGGAAATTAGATAGACTTAGTTTTTTCTTTTTAATTTGTTCTGTTTTGATTAAATAGACTTTAATAGAAATTAATTAAACTAGTTCTAACATTACCTTGCCTAGAAAGTGTGGTGTTAGGCGTCATCACGATCCCTAAGGTTGGAAATTTGGGTCGTGACATAAAGTTATCTTATATAAACTGAAACTGATAGGAGTAAAAGTTGAAACTCCAAAGTTCGGCTTAATTTGCGTACACCACTAACAGCTTGTTTGGATGGTTGTTACCTATTGTATTGTATCGCATTGTTACTTTAAATACGATGTTTGTTATGGTTGTTACTTAAATTTTATTGTATCGTATCGTTAAATTCGTCGTTATGTAACGACGAAATGCGTTACTTTATGTAACGACCGATTTGGTGTGGTTGCGTCGTTATTTTGTCTTGTTTTCTCATCTCACCCTTCATTATTATTAAAAAAAATTATTTTATTATTTACCCTACCTTTTTATATAATAAATTTACCCCGTATCATAATTTTTCTTTATAATATTGCAAGTTTATTCTTCATATTGCTGGTGTGTTATATCATGAAACAACAGCAAACGATACAATCTATCCAAACATTATCTTTATCAAACGATACAGTACAATACAACACAATATAATACGGTATATTATGAAATAACGTGTAACAAGCATGCAAACAAACTGTAAGTGAGGTTGTGAACTCATCTTTTTTTCTTGGTTGAGAAGTCTTAATCAGCAGACTATAGGAGCAAAAACCATTCGATTTAGATCATTCTAGCTTGTGTAATAAATACACCAATATTATGAACTTGTTTTATTCAATTATATGCTCCCAATTATTCGTGTTTACAGCACACTGCCACTGGCTTCGTTCCTTTGTTTTTTGTTTTTTATTCCCTTTGGTGGGGATTTTCCTACAGCTACATTTATATTGTCAAAAATTGTTGCTTTTTTTAAGCTTCGACTCTCATACAAATTCATCAACATGAACTTACTTGAGACATAAGTATTGAATATTATTCCTCTGCTTTAATTAATTGTGGACTCTTTAGTTAGTTTCTGGTTTTCGCCAGCAAAGAGAAACATCGATATACATTTGCATATAGTATCATATTTTTACCAGAATAATAGGAGTAACAAAGGAAGAAAAGCACTGCATACAATCTTTTTGTTTCCTTTTTAAAAAAGATCATTAAGCATACTAAGTGACGTTTTCAATAAGGATTAATTTAAGTTATATATATCGATAATCTTTTCTTTTTTTTTTTGCTTATTGTATTTTAATATGTTGTAGAAGTTGCATGGCATGACCTTAGTCGTTCCTTCCTAAGTCCAGCAATCACAACATGTACCGCATTATTTGTTCCTCCCATCCTATGTTTTATCTGCTCCCAATAACTAAGGATTGTTGGGGAACTTTAATAGCAAGAAATCCTAGTCTATAATAACTCTCTTTCGCTTAATGTAATTAACCATATTAGCAACAACAAAAAAACAGCCTTACTTTTCAGTTACTAATCTTAGGATAATTATATATATATAAGGCTATCCCTAGTTGATCTGATATTATAATTTATTTTTTTAATTAGTATCAGTATGTACTAATTATAACCACTTCCAACCAAGAAGTTGTGTTGGGAGTTCTTGTAGAGAAGGATGCCGAGGGTCTATTGGAAACAGCATTCCTACTCTAGGGTAGGGGTAAGGTCTGCGTACACACTATGTTCTCCGGACCTCACTTGTGGGATTTTACTGTGTTGTTGTTGTTTTTGTACGTAGAGAAGGTAAACTCCTTGAAAAATACAATGATTAACACGAAATTTTCTTGTGAGTTGTGAAGCAGTAGCGAATTTTTTACAGTGGTAAGATATATACTTGTAAATGAAATGTCAAAAGGACAAAGCGGCAATGATGAAAGTTGAGGAACAAAGAGTAAAATTTGTCAAAACAGAAAAACGACCTTCTCTTCCCGCTTTTTTTCCTCTCTCTCTTTTCCCTCATAGTGTTTGTTTTCTTGACTTTCTCTGTTTCGACTGAAGCAATGTTTGCTAAACTTGTTCCCTTTTTTGTCACCCCTTTATCTGCTGCTAAACATTTATCCCAATCAAATATTACAGCAATAAGAATATACAAATGCAACAGAAAGAGAGTTAATGGTGGGTATTTTAATTATTGGTACTATCAAGGACATGACCCACCAAAGAGGGCCATTGGTTTGGACAAGTGTAATCTATGATTTGAGCACAAACAGTTTGACGCAAAAATGGCCAAAGAAGTAGACCAACACCAATATTTTCCACTGTGTCTTTGTCCCCCCTCATTACTTGGCTTCTTTAACAACCTTCACGTTCTTGTCTTCTCTTTCTCAAAGTTGTATTTTTTCCTCTACCGCCATGGACAAACACCATTTGCAATTGCCTCTCGCCAAGTGTTCACGGCAGCGTTATAGTGAATGGTTTGTATTTATTACTACTAGTTTTTTTTGCTTTATTTGGTCGCTATGGTTCATTTGTAGTTTGTATTTGGTTTAACTGTACTTTAGTGAAATTTTTGTCTGTAGGAACTGCACAGGGTTTTCTACTTATTTGATTTATCTGTTATTCTTTATGAAAATTTGTCTCTGGGAATTGGGAAGTGCGGTCAGTCAGATACCACAACACAAGTGTGCCAGAGACTTTGTCTTTGGATTGCTGAAGACGGCAAAGCAAGATGATGGCCGTTTGGGGTGATAATTGATTGGCTGACCAAGTTAGAGCCGATCAGTATGACTTACTTTATGGACAAGTTAATCCATATACTATATATAGAGAGAGAGAATAGCCAGAGGGTTGGCTTTTAATTTGAGGGGAGGAAGTGGGGGACTTCCTTTCTTTTCCTCTGTTATGGTTTGTAAAAAGGTAGTTCGGTGCACAAAACTCCCCCTACGTGAAGGATCTGGGGAAGGATTGGACCACATTGGGTCTATTGTATGCAACCTACCTTGCATTTTTGCAATAGCTTATTTCCACAACTTGAACTAGGGACTTCCTGGTCACACGATGACTACTCTTACCATTGTGTTAAGGCTCCCTTATCATAGCTACCATAGGCAAGGAAAAAATGTTTCAACTTTTAAAGGATTGTTGAAGTGGTAAGGGAACACATGTAGTTAAAAAACACTTGAAGCTGTAGGGACATCTGATTGCCTCATTTTTGCTTCAGATATTAATAGTAGTAGCAATCTCATTGACAATAATCATTTTGAGTGTTTTTATGTGCTCCTTTTTTCATGTTTCTTGTGCAATTTTCTTTCCTCACTCCTCTTTCTTGCTCTGAATTGTAGCCATCAGTACACTTACCAACATAAAGATTCTCTTGTTGTGAGAAATGTCTTAACATGACATAGATATTTGCTTGTATAACATGTTGCTCTCTTATTTCTAATCAGCTGTTTGATCTGTGGTATAGGGTGTTTCGGGATGTTCCAAGTGATATAACGATAGAAGTAGATGGTGGCACATTTTCATTGCATAAGGTAAATCTGTCAATTGTCTACTCTTATTTGCCACTGCAAACTGGTGATAGATTACATTGTAGAGGTAATGAAACATAACGAAAAAATGACTTCTTTTGGAGAGGCGATTCGTACTAGTCCCTTTCATACTGTTATAGTTAAGTCTTCAGAAAATGTTAATTTCATTCCTATGAGCAAGTTCAGAGACTACAATTCAACAGAAGCTCCTAACATAGATGCATATGATGTGATGCAGTTTCCTCTAGTCTCCAGAAGTGGGCGAATTCGGAAGCTTGTAGCAGGGCACAGGGATTCTGATATATCAAGGATAGAGCTTCTTAGCCTACCAGGTGGAGCTGAATCATTTGAGCTGGCAGCAAAATTTTGCTATGGTGTTAACTTTGAGATTACAGCTGCAAATGTTGCTCAGCTTTGTTGTGTATCAGATTATCTTGAGATGACTGAGGACTATTCAAAGAACAACCTTGGTTCCAGAGCTGAAGAATATCTTGATGTTGTTGTTTGCAAGAATCTTGAAATGTGTGTTGAAGTCCTGAAACAATGTGAAAACCTACTCCCTTTGGCTGATGAGCTGAAAATTGTTACCCGATGCATTGATGCTATAGCCTCTAAAGCTTGTGTGGAGCAAATTGCGTCAAGTTTCTCGCGATTGGAATATAGTAGTTCCGGTAGACTCCATATGAACCGCCAAGCCAAGTGCGAAGGAGACTGGTGGATAGAGGATTTGTCAGTTCTTCGCATTGACTTGTATCAACGAGTCATAGCAGCGATGAAATGTCGTGGTGTTAGGCCTGAAAGTATTGCAGCATCACTAGTGAACTACGCACAGAAGGAGTTGACAAAGAAGTCCAGTTCCTGGAATCAATCGAGCCAACCCAAAGTTGACGTGGTTTGTGGTTCAAACGGCCATGAAAAAGTTGTGGTCGATACAATTGTTAGCCTTATGCCTGTTGAGAAATTGGTTGTACCAATATCCTTTCTTTTTGGGTTGCTGAGAAGTGCAGTGATGCTCGACTGCACAGTTGCTTGTAGACTTGATCTTGAGAGGCGGATAGGATCTCAATTAGACATAGCTACTCTCGATGATCTTCTAATTCCATCCTTCCGTAATGCTGGTGATACATTATTTGACATTGACACAGTGCATAGAATCTTGGTTAATTTTTCTCAGCAGGAGGATAGTGATGAAGATATGGAGGATGTCTCAGTGTTTGAGTCTGATAGCCCTACTTCGCCATCCCAAACTGCATTATTCAAAGTCGCAAAACTGGTGGATAATTACCTTGCTGAAATTGCACCTGATGCAAACCTAAAGCTGAACAAGTTCATAGCAATTGCTGAAAGCCTACCAACACATGCTCGTACTGTCCATGATGGACTTTATCGATCAATTGATGTCTACCTCAAAGTATGTACTACAAAAAAGCATTAATGGTTTGAGTTAAAGTTTTAAAATATAAATGCCGGGAGAAAACTCATGGTACTTGTTTCTTCGAAAAATGACCTGTTTGCTAATGACTTAAATGAATATGGTACCCTTATATGAGGAGGATAAAGTAATTTACATAGTTTGAATCTTCTAACCTAAATCCATATTTCTAAGGAAGTAGTAGAGCTTCCTTGGGCATTTCCTTAAGCTATTACTTTTGACTAATCATCGACGTTAATTCCAGGCTCATCAGGCGTTATCAGATCCAGATAGGAGGAGACTATGCAAGCTGATTGATTTTCAGAAGCTCTCACAAGAAGCTGGAGCACATGCTGCACAAAACGAACGCCTCTCACTCCAATCAATCGTACAGGTTCTATATTTCGAGCAACTGAGGCTTCGAAATGCCTTATTTTGTTCTTATCCTGATGATGATCATAAACCAATGCACCAATCGTGGAGGATCAATAGTGGTGCTCTAAGTGCAGCTATGTCTCCCCGGGATAATTACGCTTCTCTAAGACGAGAAAATAGGGAACTAAAACTTGAACTAGCACGAATGAGGATGAGATTGAACGACCTGGAGAAAGATCATGTTTGCATGAAGAAGAATATGGAAAAATCTAACTCCCGGAAATTCATGAGTAACTTGTCGAAAAAGATTGGCAAGTTCAACATTTTTGGACATAGTTCTTCAAGGGAGTCAAGTTCTCCTTCAAAGAGGTCACAAGTTACTGATTCTAAGCTAACTGAAAGAACATGACAGGCAAACTTGTAGTTAGTAATTGCAAATGGTACTTGTAATCTCTGTTCCATCGCACAACCATTATTTTCGGTCCCACGTCTTGTATATGAGCTTTGAGATATGCTTTAGCAAGTGAGATTTCTCCCTTTTTAATGAAGCAGAGTAAATTTTGAGTTTTGATGAATATGATACCAGAAGGATATTTAAGTTATACACATTTATATATCTCATTGGCACATATATATAGGACTTCATATGAATATTCAATTACTCCACATGCCTGAGATAGCCATATGATTAATACACTTGTTTTTATTGTGATTATCTTTCTTGCTTTTCTCACAATCAGCCATTGATTTTCATATCAAGTTTCTGAATCACATTTTTCTCCTACTTCCCTCAAATTGTTTCATAAGAATTAACTTGGAATGATTTTTTTCTGGTTATATATATTCTTAGAACCTCAATCCTTTTATCAAACTAACTTGGAAGTGTACTCTTTCACTGCTTATAGTAACACTTGGCTATGAGAAAAGAGACTCTTAGATTGAGCCGCCTTCGTTCACTATCCGGCTTTCTCAAACAAGATTTCAGCTCAATTTGATTGGAACTTATTATGTACTGACGATGGCGGTTGACTACTCGCGATGTTGGAGAATAACTACTGCTGCTGTAGTAATATCTTTTTGAGTGCATAAATGCACTATCAAAAGATGAATCATCAATAGACTGCTGAGAGTAGTTTTCAAGTCCATTTCTGTTCTCCTTAAAATCATCCTCCTCATAACTTGCACCATACCATGGTGAATTCAGAAATCTGCTAGAATGCTTACCATGCCTAAGGTGCTTCGGAGTCATTCCAGCTGTCGACTTGAGAGGTAAGTTTCGAGGATTTCTCATGGACTGATTTCCCTCGAACGATGAATTCCAATCAGAAAGACTAGGGTTTACATGATTCTTCTGGGACTGCTTTTCCTTAAGTTTGGAGTTGGGAACATTAAGACGACTATCGTCACGACTCTTGACGTATTGGTTTTCCCTGAGAAGATCAACTGAGGTTTGACTAGTACTTATACAAGTAAAATCGCGGGAATCATGATTACTGTTGAGTGAGGGGATTGCTAGTGGCATATGTTGATTCTGCTGCTTTTTGGCTTTCAAAAGAGCATAAATCGTTTTCTTTGGGACTATGTAGAATACTTTGCCTAGATGCAAAACTGCTTCAGGACGAACAACTATCCAAGGAAACTTGAAAACATCAGGACGGGCAATGCAGTGTCTCGGATACTTGTTGAGGACTTGTGCAGCGATAATAGGCTCAATATGAATCTCAACGCGCCTACCAGGATGTACTAACTTCAAGACACCTTCCTCTCTTCTTGATGACATTTTTCCAGTTTGCTTCTTGAATTTCTAATAACCTAGAGTAAAAAGGAGCCAAAGGGGAGGGAACTTAGATTACCCAAATTACCTATCTTATAAGCTGCTAGTATTTCAAAACCTGACAAAAGATGGTGATAAATACAAGAATTGGAACATAGGAAAAAGGGGTGGCCTTGTTTAAGAGATACTACTTGTAATTGGATAATATGGTGTCAGAATGACTCCATTTAGTGGTGTCTAAGATCCATTTTGTCTACCTATAATCTGTGACATAGAATGATGTCTTCAAAGTTCAAGAGGCAGTTAGTTAGACTGTTGCTCTTGTTATTATCTAAATTTATGTGCCTCCAAAACGGACACTTGGCACTTAGGAAACATCTCCTTTTTCTTAGGAAATAAACTCTCATTGATCTTCTGCAGCTTTGTAGGATTAATTGAGGGAATGATAAATGGGGAAGGGGAGAACGTACGGAAGTTATAGTATTATAACAACAATCTCCAAAACAACAAAACATAAACCCGTAGCCAGTTAAACTTATATAACATCATAACTAAAATTATACACATTAGTTTTGCTTTAAAATAAGGAAATATTTATGTTCATCCAGCTAAAAAAAGTTCAATAACGTGAATAAACTTATTGAAATAGTTAGCTGTGTTAGTGAGTAATAAGCCAGCTAATGTACAATTGTTGTTAGCGTTAGTTAAACACTGTTAGTGATAATTAGTGTCACGTCATAGTCACGTGCGTATGAGTCTATAAAAGCAGCTCGCATGTACTCATTCAAGCTATCAGAAAAATCTTCTTCTTTCTCATTCTTATCAACTGCTTCCAGAAGATTCTTCCATGCATGAGCTCTAGCTCACAACACCATTGTCGTTGTAGATCAACTCTCAATTGTCCTTAACTTTGACATGGTATTAGAGCGGCGATCATGAGGAATTTACTCCGGCGCAAAGTTCCGGTGAAATCGAGCTAGTTTTCAATGTGAATCCTACAGACATGGTCGGAAATGAGGTAAGCTCACTTGACCACACGGATCCACTATTTCTCCAAACAGGAAACACTCAAGGGCTGATTTTAATCCCAATTAAGCTCACATGCCCGTAGAATTAATGAAATTGGCTCTGCGAGGAAAGCGTAAGCTACGACATATCTTGTGTGAAAAGTAGATACAGAGGTGAACTAGCTGAACAATGGAATAAATGTAACGCGATAGTATTGTCATGGATTGGGGGTATAATTTGACCGAGTAGATGCCAGGTATTGTGTATGCCTCATATGCGGGAAAAGTCAGGAATGATTTCAGGAGAGGTTTGATAGATCAGACCTCACTAGAATTTATCACCTTTGGATTACAATTGCAACAATGAGGCAGGGCACAGACTCTGTGACATGCTACTACACAAAAAAGAAAGACCTATGTGATGAATTAGATGTTTTGGCCCCACTCTCTTCTTGTGATTGTGAAGAGTCTAGGTCATCTGTAGAACACCTAAAGTCACAATGTGTGCTGCAGTTTCTCATGGGCCTAAATAAGAGCTATGGCAATGTGAGAAGCAACATCCTTACCAGAAGACCAGTTATGACTGTGAATGAGGCTTATGATGTTGTTACTTAGGAAGAAAGCCAGAGATGACTAGGTGTAGTGGACACTCATAAGGATCCACTAACCATGCTTGCTGGAAGGACACACGGTTTTAAGCAAAAGGCTGCAAGATTGGTGTGTGAACATTGTGGTTACAAGGGGCACTTAAAGGAGAATTGTTACAAAATTGTAGGATATCCTCCAGATTTCAAAAGCAAGAAGAAGTAAGGCCAGTTTGGTGGAAACGCAGGGCTATCAAGTGGGAGAGAACAAACTGGTGGAGGCTTCAGACCTTATGTCAATAATACAACTGCAGAAAGTCAAATGCAGGGACACTTCTTTACTGAGGAGGAATATTCACAGCTAATGAGTTTGTTGAACAAGCTACCACCAACTGATTGCAATACAAATATGGTAGCAGATACTGTTTCATTGTTATCTACTACATACACTTGTGAGTGGATAATTGATTTGGGAGTTTCATATCACATTACACCCTGCAAGGAGTTATTAAATAGTTAAGGAGCTTAGAGAAGCAGCATGATAGTAGAGTACAAGTACCAACAGGAAATAAATCGTCCATAGCAAGTGCAGGCAGTACAATGATCTTAGGAAGTCAAAAAATCACAAATGTATTACATATACCAGACTTCAAGTTCAATCTGCTCTCAGTCTCAAAGCTGACCAAGGAGTTACTATGTTCAGTCAAATTTTCCCCTAATTTTTATGTGTTTCAGGGACTCTATAATGGCAAGGTGATGGAGATTAGTAGAGAAAACAATGGCCTTTACATTCTACTGTAGACATCGAAATTTTAACGGATCAAGCTAAATCCTAAATTAAAGATACTATAGGAGTCTTGAAATCCTAGCAGTCTATTAGGGTTGCTTGGAGGTTACTCTACCCTAAACCTAACTCACACCAATATAAAGGGATACATATTCCCTTGAAGAGGCATCTCAAAATTCTCATAAACTCTTGGGATATTCACAAAGAGATCAAAATATAGCCGAATACCTCTTGACAATCAATTCGTTCAAGAAGCTAGAGATCAAATACATCCCCAGGAGGTCTGCCCATCCTACATTCGAGAAATACGATGCGTCAGCCCTCGAATAACGAAAATAATTAGGAGAGAAGAATCAGAGAAACATAATTGTACTCACAGTTGATTAGTAAATATATTTTTCTCCTATTTTGTTATTGCATTCTATTTTTCATATCTTGAAAATTTATTGCAAACAAATTGGCACGCCCAGTGGGACCAGTTCTGCTCTTCATCTCTTTCTCCTGTAAATCGAAACTCCATGTTTCAAAATTATTTGTTGTGATGGACGAGTACTTCAAGTCTCGTCTTCAAGTTTCGGCAAGCCTACACCCCGACAAACCTTGAAGTAGGGGGTATTTGTAGACATCAAAATTTTAACTGATCAAGCTAAATCCTAAATTAAATATACTATAGAAACCTTGAAACCGTAGGAGTCTATTAGGGTTGCTTGGAGGCTACTCTACCCAAAACCTAACTCACACCTATATAAAGGGATACAGATTCCTCTGAAGAGGCGTCTTAAAACTCCCATAAACTCTTGGGATATTCACAAAGAGATCAAATTGTGGTTGAATACTTCTTGAAAATAAAATAGTTCAAGAAGCTAGAGATCAAATACATCCTCAAGAGGTCTACCCATCCTACATTCGAGAAATACGATGCTTCAGCCCTCGAATAACGGAGATAATCAGGAGAGAAGAATCGAGGAAGAAACAGAATTGTACTCACAATTGATTAGTAAGAATATTTTTCTCCTATTTTGTGATTGCACTTTATTTTTCATATCTTGAAAATTTATTGCAAACATCTACAAAGAGGGTGAAAGCCTACTGTAGGTGCAGTAATAACAAGGAATGATGAAAATGGAACAGAAATATGACACTTACGACTAGGTCATCCTTCAGCAGTTGCAATGCAACACATACCTAGTCTAATGAAGAAAGCCAATGGCATAGTGCAGGAACACTTCTCAGTATGTATAATGGAAAAATAAGTCACGTTAAGCTTTCCTAATAGTAAAAGTAAGTCCAGTAGTGTTTTTCAACTGATACATGTTAGATGTTTGGGGGCCTTATAGGAAGCCTACATTTGATAGAAAATAGTATTTTGTAACTATAGTTGATGATTACAGTGGGTACACTTGGGTCTGTCTGATTCAGTCAAAGTACGAAGTCTCAATTGTACTAAAAGATTTTCTGGCAATGATAAGAAATCAGTTTGATATCACTGTGAAAACACTAAGATTAGACAATGGCACAGAATTTTTCAACTCTCAATGTTATGCATTATTCTCTTATCTTGGTATAATTTATCAAAGCAGTTGTGCCTACACACCAAAATAGAGTGGAACAGTAGAAAGAAAACACAGGTATATATTGGAAGTTGCAAGGGTCCTGAAGATTGTTCCATCGTAGTCAAATTCTGGGGAGAATGTGTAAAGATTGAAGTCTACTTAATCAATAAGTTACCTACTGTAGTGCTGGATGGGAAGTCACCCTATGAACTACTTCATGGCAAAAAACCTTAACTAGACCATCTGAGGGTATTTGGTTGTTTGTGTTATGCAAGCAATCTACCTAGAAGTGACAAGTTATCCCCAAGAGCTAGGAAAGCAGTGCTGAAATGGGTACTCTGAGACTTAGAAGGGGTACAAACTATTTGATCTGGACTCAAAAACCTTCTTTGTTAGCAGAGATGTCTTCTTCAGAGAAGGGATTTTCCCCTTTAGGTCAATGCAAGTTGAAAAGAAAGAAGAGGTGTTGTTCATGCCAATGACATATATGACAAGCACTGCTAGAAATACACAAGATTATAGTGTATATGAGGATCAACCTCTCATAGTTAGGCAAGTAGATTCAGGATTGGAGGAAGCAGCCGAACCAATTTCCAATGCTGACCATGAGATACAGACAAGAGACATTAAAGTCACAGAAGGCAATGCCACTATAACGCTCCTTAAATCTATAAAACTTTCAAGACACACTCAATATAGAATTTAAATTTTTAATCTTGCCTTGAGTGCATAAAAAATACTCTTTTATTACGGATTTAAACCCTTGTGATTGACTTTTGAATTACTTCTCTATTTATAAATAACTGAATATACAATTAGGAGAATATTAATAATTTCAATATTATTAATTATAAAAAGTGAGTATGAATAAATACTAGTTAAGTAAAAAATAAAAATAAAAAGAGCACGTGATTAACCTAAAGCCCAAAGTGGGCTGTTGTAAAAAAGGCTCAAAGCCTTGGACGAAATAGCAAGAAGCATATCTTACTTTTTAAAGGCAAAAGTCTTAAAAAGCCTTATACAAAAAAAGTAATCAAAACATTACTTAACAAAGAACCACGAAACAGAGGCATCCTTGCTACTTACTCATGCAGGCAACAAAAAGTTCTTGATTTCTTTACATATCACTAGTTCTTGAACCCGAGAATATAAAATTTCCTATTATCAATTATCCTACAGTAGTAGGTAAGAATTAAATTGTTAATTCCCTTCTTTCTCTGTATCAATAGTAAGTTCCATATTTAGTTGTGAAACTTTGAAATTAATTAAAATGCACTGATTGTTATATAATCAATTATTTGACGGGTATAAATTGGACTGGGGTCTATGATCGGTGCAAACCCTACACAACTATATAGTAGCGAGGAATGGTCGATGCAGTTTTACCCAACGAGGTCGGGATCGATTTCCACAGGGAGTTAATTTGGTTTGTAATAAGGTATCTAACTAATCTAGATGTGCGTGTTGTTTCTAATTGCACTTCCAAACATTGATGTGATTGATCCTACTCTAATTTTATACTATTGTATGCTAAGAGTAATCAAAGTACAATATTTTTTTGTGAATGTTTTCAAGTGTTAAAAGGCACTAGGGAAGTGACTTCCGCCTAGGTGAGTATCTAATGGGTATCAAGAATCTAGGACAAGCTTGTTATGATTGGGGTCGTGATATAGCCATCACACACAAGTTCTCACTCTATACCTCTCGATAGTTTGAGTGACTTTGCCCGATTTGGCTTTCTCAAGCCCAAATGGGTGTTCATGCAACACAAGTGAAATTGGCTCAAGTCAGGTATTACTATCTCTAGGTTTAACCCTTTAGTTGGGGCTATCAATCTCTTGAGTTCACCCCAATTCCTTGCTAGCCTCATTTTCCTAGACTTAGACCCTCTTTCTCAATAAGAGCCTAAGTTATAAAGGCACGAATCAGTGTTTGCAACCACTAACTCTACAATTAAAGCATGAATTGGGCTAAATACCACTAACCCATAAACAATTAAGCCCTAAAATTCAAGACTCATTAAATACCCACACTAAGGCTGGGTCACAACCCTCAACACAAATGAATTATCAACAACATCATGCTATGACCTTTTTAGTTTCATGGTTCTAATGTGACACAAGAGCATCAAGAGTTGACTCAATTCATCAAGGAATCTCGCTCTCTCACGTAGGTCATTGTGGATCCCAGACTCTTCCTCCTCTACTCTCCTATAGCAAATCTCACTTTTTAGAATGTAACACTCACATCAAAAATTGTAAAGAAGTGCTCCCATCACTCTCAAAAGGATGCCACAAGTCCGGCTCTAAGTACCATAGGCTTGCCCCTTATGTAAATCACCACTAGTGTAAGCTCACTCAACCTAAAATCATATAGGCCTTTAGCGGGATGTAATGAATGCTTTGGGATCGAGGTAGGATATAACGAACTATGATGGGTTCATATTTACTTAAGCACTCCATTTTCTCATTTCGGCTCATACGTTCTTGACTCTTTGAGTCATTTTCTTCTTCCTTAGGGGAACTAGAGAGACACATTGTCACCCTTTCTTGCTCATGGCAATCATTTTTCTCCTTTTCTCATCATTCCATGCCTTTCAACATTGTTTTCTTGCATCCTTTCAACATTTTCTTTTTTTTAACTCTTCATCAATTTCTTTGCCCTTTCCTTTTCATCAATTCTTTTTGTTCTTTCTACCTTTCATCACTTTGAAACTCCTTGTCTCTCCCCCAAAATTATGGTTTTGCCAACTGTTCATCATGAATGCTAAAGGAAAGATTGAGTGCCAAGAGAGGGTCATTATAAAATGGATAAAGGCTTGTAATGTGATTATTGAATGAAAAAGGCTTAGGCTCAAAGGGGTTGACTAAGGATATCATATTGGTAGGCTACTAAAGCTTTCAAATTTTCAAATGGCACCAAGGAGAGCCTACAATAACTTCTCAAGTCGAGCTACACTTAGAATTTCGCCTAGACAAACATTCAGGGCAAGTTCTAGACTTGTTGGCACGGGACTTGGACTTGCAATTCAATACCCCACCTCTCAACAACCCGAGCTAAGATTGAAGATCACAGGTGGATCACAGAAACCACTTGATGATTGGTTTAATCAACTCAAGAGTCTAAAGGTCACACTAGAGCTATTCTTTGTCAATCAACTTGTCTCTAACCATAAGGTCGAAGGTAAATGTGTTAGTACCAAGTGAAGCCTACTTGAGCCACTTTTATTCATTACTACTATATATCAAAGCAAAAAGAAAAACTGACTCAATCCCTTAAGAAGGTTGTCACGCCATCCATCGTTGGGAAGAGCCACCTGGTTCACACAATATCCACCTTTGAAAAGAACAGTGGCATAAAAAAATCAAAGGCTTATTGATCACACAAAAATGTAAAAAGAAGCTACTAAAGGAAATAAGAAGCTATGCTATTAAGGAAAATTACAAAAGAAGTTATAAAGTAAACTACAGAAAGTAAAATGCTTATGTACAATAAGGGAGTGAAATGAATATATACAAAATGGGGATGAATATATACATGGAATGGTAAAGTTATATACATACCAAAA
The DNA here is from genome assembly GCA_005239495.1 of Nicotiana undulata. Classification (NCBI taxonomy): domain Eukaryota; kingdom Viridiplantae; phylum Streptophyta; class Magnoliopsida; order Solanales; family Solanaceae; genus Nicotiana; species Nicotiana undulata. The sequence goes on along the minus strand of ML263174.1, from coordinate 19,217 downwards.
GTGGAAAATAACGAAAATGAAAATAACAATAAGTAAAAACAAAGAAAAATAGTATCATAATTATTACATGTTAGTCAGCAAATCAAAATAAGACCCACCCCCCCCCCC
>ML263174.1:0-18913 GCA_005239495.1 Nicotiana undulata | reverse complement strand
TGTTAGTCAGCAAAACAAAAAAAGACCCCCCCCCCCCCCCCAAATAAAAGTTGGCATTGTTCTCAATGCTCAAAGCAAAAATAAGATCAGGGAAGGGATAGAGATTAAAGAAAACTCCCTATGTGGTCTTTGTCTGCATGGGGTCAGGCACATTGGTAGGGTCCTCGGGCTACATAGACTCATCGGCTTCATCCGGGTCCTCCAACTGTATCTCCAGGTCCTCAGACTGGGGCACCACAAATCCTCTCTTTGGCTCTTTGTCAGCCTCCTGCTTTGATGCATGTGCTATCTGGGCTGCTGGAGTAGTCTCCTCTATCAGTAAATCAAGTGGGAGGTCTTTGGCCGAAGTGAGATTCTCTACCTCTTTCTTTAATAGCACCACTAACTCATTTGAAGCTTGAGTCTTCTTCATCTTTTTGACCTGTTTGCCCAGTTCCTTGATCACCTCGGCATGAGTATCCAATGTCTCCTGTATTTTTTTTAGTTGTCTAAGAGCTTCTTCTGGTTGGCCAGAAGCTCCTTCAATGAATCTTCAACTGATGGAGGCATCTGAATCTGTGCTGGAGCTACATGTGATGCGATTGCGCTGAATAAGGCAGATAGCTTTGATGTAGCTACCTACATCCAGTTGTTGATGCTGGATAAAGTCTGATTAACCCGCAGTGCAGTCTGAGGGTAAGTTGAGGAGGAAGGCACAGATAATGGGGCAAAGACAAATGGCTAGGATGGCAGAGGTGGCATAGCAGCACAAGAACCTTCAGTTGTGGAAGGCTCGGACCCAGTGGCCACTACCCTTGGCTCTTCAGACTGTCCAGTGGAGGTAGTGGCTTTGCCTTTGGACTTGGGGTTGTCTGCTCCCTGAAGGTTGTACCAAGAGAAGGGCCTTTTCGGCTTCACCTTTTTGTCAAATTCCCTCTCCCTTCTACCTCTTGGTCCTCTAAATACATGGTGAGGAAGTTGGGGTAGGGGTATGACCCTTCTTCCTTCCTGATTGCTTTGGTGATGTTTTTGGCCATGAGGTTTCCACATTTATCGGGTACCCCGCAATGATAGAAGCTACGAGGATTGCCTGGGAGACAGGTATATCACTTTCATGCTAGCACAGATCAAGTCGGCTGCAGACGAAGGTGCACCACCCTTTGGCTTCAAAGTGAAGGGTGTTTCTGAAAATTTGGACCCCAGATGTAAGCCAAGACGGTGTTGTCCCTGGGATGACTATCACCTCTGCAAGCCATGAAGAGGCTGCCTCATCTAATTCCACCTTCTCCAAGTATAGGGATTCGTCCACATCATCAAACCCGACATATGTGTTCAGTGTCTTTCCATCAAACCGGATCTTCCGGTTCTGTACCTTAGTCACATAGGTTCTCTTTTTTCTGTGGGCAACATTGGCACAGAATTCTTTAACTAGGTACTCATTTTCCTCCGATTGCTTTCTAGTGAATAATTTCCACCCCACTCTTTCTTCAAATTGTATCTTCACACTAGGGTTTTGAGGTAGAAGGTCTCTTTCTATAAATTGCCTCTCGAGGGTGAGCGACCTTTGTGGCCACCATTCCAGGAATTTTTGGTAGGCTTTCTCACTGACAAGCCTATCTTGCCATACTGCGGGCTTTCTTGATCTAACCAAACCCCCCACCTGGGTATCACCTCCCCTCCCGTCATTCGGGACATCTTTTTCATCTAGATTGATATGAGCAACTGTTGTTGAGGCCGGAGTTGCAGTAGGCGGAGAAGATGGTGCTGAAGTCTCACTACCTCCTTCTGAGCCATCAGACAACTCAGACAAGGAGGTAGATTCATTGACGAGGTGGTAGGGTTGTGATTGGGCCTCTTATTGAGGTTGTGCAGCTTACCCTTCAGAAATCTTTCGGGGTGGGAGATATTCACTAGTCTCAGATGAGTTGGGAGAGGGTCTTCTGAGGGTTTGATTCTTGTCAATGACCCATTGAGTTGCTAAGGGTGCAGTATGTTTCCCTCTACCCTAGCCTTGGGAGGATTCTCCCCTCCCTTGTGATTTTTCTGGACCACCACGAGATCGCACCATTATCTGCATATACAATCAGTGAAAGATCATTAGTATTGTGGTTCAATTAATCATCAAAGGAAAGCAGATGAAAGAGCACTGTTCTTCTCACAGTAGGGGTCCGCTGACAACGGAAAAATGGGCGCAACTGAGGAAGGGTGATCGCGGACCACTTAAAAATGAACGTGGCGCATGAGTTAGACTCATACTACCAACTCTATGATGATGGATTTGCGCGGACCACAAAATTCAGGACGCGGCCGCGAAAGATCATACGCGGACCGCGTAAAAATCGACGTGGCCACGGAAGCAATTGTTAAACTCTCTGAAACTTATGAGCGCGGATCGCGATTTTTTGGACGCGGCCACGTAATTTCAAAAGCGGACCGCGAAAAAATCATCGCGGCCACGAACTTATAACCAAACTCAGCTCTTACAAAAGCATGAATGCAAACCGCGCAAAAAGGACCCGGACCGCGGAGATCAACCACAACGGGCACTGATGAGAAATTTAAACCTAGGGTTTTCACTAAGTGCAAAAATTGGTTCAATTAGTATGCATAGATAATAACCCTATCCCCCATTAGGCATGTAAACATCACCCACATTAAATTAAGCCTCAATTAAGCACGATTTTGAGATTTTGGCATGAATTAAACCCTAACAAAAAGAAAAAATTAAAACTAGAAGAAAGTAAAATAAAGAGATATGAATAATGCAAAGATTTGAGTACACAAAACGTGGATTTGTAGTACAAAATTGACTCTTGAATAATATGAAATGAGATTGGAAGTCACAGAAGAGAAAGGTGAACAGTGCTCGAATGTGGTGAAAGTGTGGGGTTCGAAAAGTGTAAAAGTCCTAAGGACTTTCTATTTATACCTAACCGATGGGGTCCCATTGAATTACCTGAGCGCGGTCTGCGGAATTCCACCGCGGTCCGCACTTTTTACCTTTCGAAGAGCCTTTGCAGAAACTGGTCTGCTAATAGCGAAACAATGGGCGCGGCCGGAAATGATCAAGGTGGAACGCGAAATTACGAATGTGGATGCGAATACAACTTCAGAGAGGTGATATTCTGGGCTTTTCAAGTTCGCGTACGCTGACAATTTGTGCCCCCGCAAAATGTTGTCGTTGACCGCGAAACTTTGAGCGCGGTCCGCGTAATTCCCCACACTTAGGCAAATTTTTCCAGCCAAAGTTCTGCATTGCACAAACAATTCCTACACAAACTTCACAACCAGTTAGTTCAAAACAAAGCCTAATCTAAGAAGAAAGAAAAAAGAAAGAAAAACACATAGGTTGCCTCCCAAGAAGCGCCTGATATTACGTAACGGCACGACGCATGTTACCATCATCAGTTGTGATTGATCAAGGCCACCACATGGCTGCCATCAAACTTGCCCAGGTAATTCTTCACTCAGTGCCCATTAACTCTGAAGATTTCACCATTTTTGTGTTTCAAATCTGGAGCACCAAACGGAGTCAAGTGCACCACCTCAAAAGGGCCACTTCATTTTGACTTGAGCTTTCCCGGAAATAGTCGTAACTGGGAGTTGAATAGAAGAAACAAGTCACCCTCCTTGAACTCTTTGTTCTGGGCATATTTGTCATGTAAGTACTTCATCTTGTCCTTGTACAAGGACGAGCTGGAATAGGCATGAAATCGGAACTCATCTAGTTCATTGAGTTGCTCCACGCGGAGATTGGCTGCTACATCCCATTCAAGATTTAACCTCTTCAGCGCCCACATAGATTTATGCTCTAATTGAACTGGCAGATGGAATGCTTTCCCAAATACCAACCGGTAGGGAGACATACCGATTGGAGTCTTGTACGCAGTTCTATAAGCCCACAAAGCATCGTCAAGTTTCCTTGACCAATCCATCTGATTTGCATTGACGGTTTTTGATAATATGCTCTTTATCTCCCTGTTGGAGACCTCAACTTGTCCACTAGCTTGGGGGTGATAAGGGGTTGACACCTTATGATTGACACCATACTTGGAAAGTAAAGTGTCGAAGGCCTTGTTGCATAAATGAGAACCCACATCACTAATGATTGCCCGAGGAGTGCCAAACCTTGTGAAGATATTTTTCTTTAAGAACGCCACCACACTCCGTGCCTTGTTGTTGGGCAAAGCCACGGCTTCAACCCACTTGGAAACATAATCAATATCAACCAGAATGTAAGTGTACCACACGAACTCACAAAGGGCACCATGAAGTCAATGCCCCACACGACAAAAATGTCAATTTCAAGAATATTGGTGAGAGGAATTTCATCCTTTTTGGAAATTCCCCCAGCTCTTTGTCATTCATCACACCTCTTAACAAGATTACTTGAATCTTTATATAGGTTCGGCCAATAAAATCCACATCTAAGAACCTTTGAAGCAGTTCTTTCCCCACCATGATGACCATTGTAGGGCGAGGAATGGAAAGCATCAAGAATTACTCATTTTTCTCCTCTTCGGGGAAACATCTACGGATCACACCGTCATTGCAAATCTTGAACAAATAGGGCTCATCCCAATAATAATCCAAGCCGTCCCGTTTGAGTTTCTTCTTTTGGTTAGAAGAGAGCTCACTCGGTACAATGCCGGTCACAAGGAAATTAGCAACATCATCCAACCAAGGCATACCATTCAAAGAAACGGAGAGAAGTTGTTCATCGGGAAATGCATCATTAATTTTGAGACCATCATGGTCCCCCACCCCTCCCCCTCCTCTTCTAAGCGGGACAAGTGGTCCGCTACCTGATTCTCACTTCCTTTTCTATCAATGATTTCTAGGTCAAACTCTTTAAGCAAAAAAACCCATCTCATCAACCTAGCCTTCGAGTCCTTTTTGGTCATCAAGTAACGAAGTGCCGCGTGATCGGTGTGAACAATCACTTTGGCACCCATGAGATATGGCCTGAACTTTTCCATGGAGAAGACAATGGCTAACAAGGCTTTCTCAGTCACCGTATAATTGACTTGGGCATTATTCATCATTTTGCTTGCATAATAAACCGAATGAAATATCTTTTTGACCCTTTGCCCCCAAAACTGCTCCTACCGCAACGTCACTAGCATCGCACATGAGCTCAAATGGTAAGCTCCAATTGGGTGCGGTAATGATGGGAGTGGTTTGTCAATTTATATTTGAGAAGCTCAAAAGCTTTCATGCAATCTTCATTAAATACAAACTTTGCATCCTTTTCTAGCAGCTTGCACAAGGGGTTCACCACCTTTGAGAAATCTTTGATGAACCTTCGGTAGAACCCCGCGTGCCCAAGAAAGCTCCTAACTCCCTTCACGGAAGTAGGAGGAGGGAGCTTTGAAATTACTTCAATCTTCGCCTTGTCCACTTCAATACCATTCTTTGAGATCTTATGGCCGAGGACAATGCCCTCCTCGACCCTAAAGTGGCATTTTTCCCAATTGAGCACTAGGTTGGTCTCTTCACATCGGGCCAACACTTTGTCAAGATTATCCAAGCATTCTTCAAATGAGTCCCCCACAACACTAAAATCATCCATGAACACTTCGAGGAAGTCCTCCACCATATCCGTAAATACTTCCATCATACACGGTTGAAAGGTAGTCGGTGCATTACACAAACCAAACAGCATCCCTGAGAATGCAAATGTTCCATACGGACATGTGAAGGTAGTTTTCTCTTGGTCTTCCGGTGCAATGAGAATCTGGTTGTACCCTGAGTACCCATCCGAAAAAGCAATAGTAGGCATGCCCGGAAAGTCTATCCAATATTTGATCAAGAAAGGGAAATGGAAAATGATCGTTACAGGTCACTTTGTTCAGCTTTCGATAATCCATGCATACCCTCCATCCGGAGACATTCCTAGTAGGGATCAACTCATTTTTCTCATTTGTGACCACCGTGATACCCCCTTCTTCAGCACACACTGCACCGGTGAAGTTCATGCACTATCCGAAATAGGATACACGTCCCCTGCATCATGTCATTTGATAATTTACTTCTTGACAACCTCTTGCATAGCCTCGTTCAACCTCCTTTGATGTTCTACGGAGGGTTTGGCATCATCCTCTAGTATAACTTTGTGCATGCAAAAGGCGGGGCTTATACCCCGAATGTCAGCCAAAGTCCATCCAATTGCCTTTTTCCTTCTTTGAAGCACCGTAAGGGTGGAGTTGACCTGCACTTTAGTTAAGCAAGAGAAAGAATAACAGGTAATGTAGAAGAAGAGACTAAGAATTCATACCTGAGGTGCGAAGTCAAAGTCTTTAACTCCAATATTGGTGGCTCCTCGATTGAGGGCTTTGTTGGTGGAGTCTTCCGCTTTTCCAAGTCCAAGGAGAGTTTACGGGGCCCATATGAGTAGGATCCCATTCCTTGCAAGGCATTTGCACATTCAACCAAGCCTTCCCTTTCATCATCCTCATGTTTTAACAACACAACTTCCATGGGGTCTTCCATATTGATCATGGCACTCGTGTCATCAACTATCACCTTCGTCACAAGATCCACAAAAGAGCAAACTTCATTACTATTTGGTTCGCTCATTGATTTGCACAAGTGGAATACAACTTTTTCATCGCCCACCCGGAAGGTGAGCTCCCATGCTTCCACATCAACCAATGTCTTCCTTGTTGCTAGGAAAGGTCTCCCCAATATTATAGGCACCTCATAGTCGACTTCACAGTCAAGAATCACAAAATCAGGGGGCAAAATAAACTTGTTGACCCGGACGAGAACATCATCAATAATACCAAGCGGCCTTTTCATTGTTCCATCCGCCATTTTCAATCTCATAGAAGTAGCACTCAGTTGTCCAATACCCAATGTCTTGAATACGGAGTATGGCATCAAATTAATACTTGCTACCGAATCACACAAAGCTTTTGCAAAATCAGCACTACCAATGGTGCATGGAATTGTGAAGGCCCGGGGATCTTCAAGCTTTGGAGCCATCGAATGCACAATGGCACTCACTTGATGAGTCATTTTTATGGTCTCACAATTCATAGATCTCCTCTTAGTTACCAATTCATTCATGAACTTGGCATATCCCGACATTTGTTCGAGAGCTTCCACCAAGGGCACATTGATTGACAAACTTTTCATCATCTCAATAAACTTCTTGAATTGATTTTCATTGTTTTTCTTGTCAAGCCTTTGAGGATATGGTGGAGTAGGCCTTGTAAAATGAGCCTTGGATTTAGGCACTACCGTTTCCAGTATGTTTATCACGTGTTCCCTAGATGGGTTCAAATCATTTTGAGTCTTCTCCTCGTTGTCATGGATATCGATCCGCACTTCATCATTCACTTGCTCATCAATTATTGGATCATCATCATTTTGCAACACAACATCATCACTCACAATTTTCTTCGGATTGGAGGTACTTGCATCTCCACCTCTTCCGCTTCTTGTGGTCGCCGCCATGGCATGGCCTGTATTGCTCCCACCCTTCGGGTTTACTACCGTATCACTCGGTAGTTCCCTCTTAGGGAGAGTATTCAATGCTTGAGAAATTTGATCCATTTGTACTTCCAAGTTGCGAATAGAGGTAATGTGGGAGGCTATTTGGGCATCGAATCGACATTCCTTTCCATTATTTGTTTGAACATACTCTCTATCCGCCCCATCTCATTATTTGAAGAACTTTGCCATTGATACTGATATGGAGGCGGATTGTTGGGTTTTTGATACATCGGGAGTATTTGAAAGCCCGACCCGGTTGCCTTGGTTGTTATTATTATTCCAACCCCTTTGGTTTCCATTGCCGCCCCAATTGTTATTGTTGTTCCCCTAATTGTTCGAATTGTTGTTGTTGCCATTGTTCCAAGTCCCTTGGCCTTGGTTGCCCTGGTTTTGATTGTTACCTTGCGATCTCCATTGTTTATTTGGAGCATTGCTTCATTGTCCTTGATAGTTGTTGGCATATAAAACTTCCTCACATTGATCATCATAACAATCGTCTTTGTTGTAACCACTACCACTTTGCTAATATTGATCTTGATTGTTTTGCACTTGTTGACCACGCTGTCTCCTCTTGTTGGCCATTAAATTCACCATTTCCATGGGTTTTACTTGCTTTTTCCCCTGAACTTTCTGAAGTTGGGACTTTGCTAACTAATTCATAGTAGTTGTCAACTCGGCTATGGCTTGTCCGTGATCATGAAGTTCCTTGTGAAGATGGATGACATTAGGGTCACCTTGAGGAACATTTGCCTGACTTTGCCAAGCTGAGGATGTGTCAGCCATCTCATCAAGTATGTCACAAGCATCGGTATAAGGCATTTTCATAAAGTTTCCCTCAGCTAGCTGATTCACCACGCACTGATTGGTCGTGATAATACCCCTATAAAATGTATGCTGGATCATTGCTTCCATCATGCCATTTTTGGGGCATTTCGTGACCATTGTCCGGTATCTCTCCCATATTTCATAAAGGGGTTCATTAGGTTCCTGTTTAAAGGCTAAGATCTCATCCCTCAATGGTGCTATATGACCCGGTGAGAATAACTTGGCTATAAACATTTCCGCCAACTCATCCCACGTGTGTATGGAATGGTTGGGTAGCTTTTTGAGCCAGTCCAAAGCTTTTACTCTAAGTGAAAATGGGAAAAGTCTCTATCTCAGAGCATCCTCCGACACGTTCTTCTTCTTGCTCCCCAGCATGTGCCTACAAAACCCTTTAGATGTTTATACGCATTCTGATGGGGAGCGCCAGTGAAGAAACCTCTTTGCTCCAATAGGGTCAGCATGACATTTGTAATTTGGAAATTGCCCGCCAGGATCCGGGGTGGGACAATTGCACTTGTGTAACCTTCATTGGGAAGCACCCGGTGTGTTGCCCGTGGAGGAGGTGGGGGAGGGTTTGGAATATTTTCATTAGCCTGGCGGCCTCTTCTTTGGTCTTGAGGTTCTAGATTAACCTCATCCTCACCATTTTCATCTACCTCCTCCCCTGGAAGAACATTTCCAAGAGGATCATTGTGCGCCATTTGGTACCTAAAGCGATTGACACACAAAAGTTAGCAAAACATAATGAAAGAAAAAAAAGACACACAAATAGTTAGATAGATAGCCAAAACCGTCTAACTACCCGGCAACGGCGCCAAAAAGTAATCGGTGTCAACCCTACACCACTATATAGTAGCGAGGAATGGTCGATGCAGTTTTACCCAATAAGGTCGGGATCGATTTTCACAGGGAGTGAATTTGGTTTGGAGTCGGGTATCTAAGTAGTCTAGATGTGCGTGTTATTTATAATTGCACTTCCAAACATTGATGTGATTGATTCTATTCTAATAATATACTATTGTATGCTAAGAGTAATCTAAGTGCAATATTGTTTTGTGAAAGTTTTCAAGTTCTAAAAGGCACTAGGGAAGTGACTTTTGCCTAGGTGAGTATCTAATGGGTATCAAGAATCTAGAAAGGGCTTATTATGATTGGGGTCGTGATATAGCCATCACACACAAGTGCTCACTCTATATCTCTCGGTAGTTTGAGTGACTTTGCCCGATTTGGCTTTCTCAAGCCCAAATAGGTGTTTATGAAACACAAGTGAAATTGGTTCAAGTCGGGTATTACTATCTCTAGGTTTAACCCTTTAATTTGGGCTATCAATCTTTTGAGTTCACCCCAATTCCTTGCTAGCGTAATTTTTCTAGACTTGGACCCTCTTTCTCAAGAAGAGCCTAAGTCATCAAGGCACGAATCAGTGTTTGCAACCACTAATTCTAAAATTAAAGCATGATTTAGGCTAAATACCACTAACCCATAAACAATTAAGCCCTAAAATTCAAGACCCATTAAATACCCACACTAGGGTTGGGTCACAACCCTATCTATGGGGTCTAGCTACTCATAATAATAGCAGAAATCAAAGATAAAGATGAAATATAAGCCATAATATTAAATTGAAAGATGAAAATCTAAAGTTTCAAGAGAAATCTACTACAAAATTTCCCAAAAGGGGTCAAAACCGCCGTTCACGTGCTTAGCTATTCAAAACATAACCTAAAATTGCTAAAAGGATCTATTTATCCTAGGCTGAAAATTTCGGGAAAAAATGCCCCTGCAGAGGATTCACGGACGCGTAATCCTGATCGCGTTCACGCTTGGGCTTTCGCGGCCGCGTAATAGTGAGCGCAGTCCGCGTTCCTTCATATCTGGGCTTGGGTAGAGCTTGGTTTCTCGGACCACGTATATTCAACTGCGTCCGCGTGAGATCCATTCGCGGCCACGTAATTTGGATGCGGACCGCGTTCTTCAGTTATCCCAACTTGCAGAGTCTCTGAACCACGATAACCACTCTCAAGGAATTTCAATCGCGGCCGCGCTAGTGATTTTGTGACCGCTCTTTTCCATCGCGGTCAGCGTTGATTTATAGGCTTAAAACAACCTCTCTGATTCTATACTTCACAGACTGCGTAAATATGGCCGCCTCAGTTTTGGTCCTTACGCGGCCGTGCTTCTCTGTCGCTCTCAGCGCTCTTATCCTAGTCATGGATTTGTGCAAGTTTGACTCTTTCATGAGTTGATTATGGCTTCTTTGGCTCATTTTGAAAAAACCCTGCAAACAAGCACATTAAGTTAGTTTTCGGGAAAACCTTATGCATTTTTTACCCAAGACCTAAGTAAAAGAGAGAAATTAATAGGCTAAAATATCTACTTATCAGTCTACGTATTGGCTCGAGGAGTTTTGAGGTGAGTGGATATAATACTTTACTAAAGTGGTTCTACTCACAAAAACATGCCCACAAAGTCTTTGATAAAATGTCTTAAAGAGTTAACATGTGTTTAATTGGAACAGTGAGCACATGTTGACTAATTATATTCAAGCTAAAGCTTATATTTTTTACTCGAGAAGTATAAGCGTCTATATTTCATATTTTTATGCTTTATTACATGATCTTACATGTTAAAGTTTCAAGAGTTAGAGAGAAATTTTACAAATACTTTGAGTAATTTTATTTCATGCTTATGCTATCTATATGCTCAAGAATATTATTATGAATATTGATAGATCACTTTCAAACAAGATTTAGACTTGAAAAGTCGCAAGAAGAAGTTTTAAAAAGAAAAGATTTTTGGGAGTATCCTCTATTCTGAGAAGGGGTCATCGTCCAGGCCGAGGGTCCTGCCCAAGGTGTTGACTTCCTGAAACTACTTGTGCCAAAGTAGGGAGCACACGAGCCGAGGGTCTCGTTGCTGAGAATTTGCCTAGCCAGGCTAAGGTATGATACAAGAGCGTTGGGAACCATGAAGCGAGTGGCATCTCGTGGGTTGGGCCTATTCGATCATTTGGGATCGAACCTATGCCGATCACATGGTGACTAAGACAGAAATAAGTCAAGATAGTTGGAAATCCCGAAGCATAAAGTAAAGATTTTTTATATAAGAAAAAAAAAGAATTTCTTTTAGAATATTCATAAATTGCTGCTATGCAATTATTTTAGAATTGTTCTTAGAAGTTTTATATTTTTCATGCATATAGAATCTTTGCTTGTAATGTATATTTTATTAAAGTTTCGTCCCTTGTCATTGAGACTCACTGAGTATAATGCATGGTACTAATGTTCTCTTTTGGTAAGTTGCTTTGGTTTGCGGTACAACGTAGGAACCGGCTTTGCAGGCTAGTAGGCTACAAGTTAGGACTTTCCTCACTTCCAATGTTATTGGTGAGATCCGCTTTTGTTCGTGGAGTATTCTTTTGAGTTGTCATTATTTAGCTATTTCTTTGTTTACTTGGAGAACTGGCCAGGAAATCGCATGTCCTGAGCAGTGCATCATTTTATCAGTAGAGGCTTCATAGACATGTCAGTGGGTTAAGATTCATGTGTTTTTTATAATAACTTTACAATATTTCAGTAGTTACTATGAATAAGATTCTAGAGTTGGTTTATTACAGATATTTAAATTAATTAAAAGGTATTTGGTCAAAGTATTACCTTATTGCATATAACGTTTGAGGTTATAATAATTTTGATAAGCACATATGGTTTGCTCGGTCAAATCTGGCGTTCATGGCTTATTCAAAAAATGGATCGTGACAAAATTTGTATCAGAGCCTCAGGTTTATGGAGTCCTAGGGGTCTGTGAAGCCGTGTCAGTAGATTTTTGTTTATGGGTATGAAGTGCGTTGGCTACAAGAATTTAGGAAAAGTCTCATTTTTTTACACTTTAGATCGGGCGGTAGAGCCTACCTCTAAGAAATTATCTAATGTATTCGTTTCTCTAAAACTTGCAGAAATGGCTCGTACTCGCAATTTTGACACTGACACTCGGGGTGCTGCTCAAGAAACTATTGATACTATTGTGGATCAAAGTAGAACTAAGAAGGCTTCAACTCGGAAAAAGAAGGGTAAATCCACAAAGGGGGTTCAAGTACACCGGGTAGAACATGAAGAAAGGTGGAGCATGGTGAGAAAGTACCTCAAGATCCAGTGCCACGCCTAACAGCAACTCCGGCTCAGACAACTATATCTCCAGAGGTGGATCAGATGTTTAATGTTGTTAACCGTGCTATGGAGATGTTTAAAGCCTTCATGGCCAACCAGAACGAGAGAAGAGATGAGATTCCTCCTCAATCAAATAGCCAGAACAATTCTGAGTCCTCAAGAGTGAATACATTTTTGAAGTTAAGTCCTACATTATTCCGTGGTACTATAGTTGATGAAGATCCAATGTCATGGCTGGAGGGTTCAAGAAAGCCCTCCGAGCGATGAAGGAATTTGATGATGAAGCTGTGGAGTCGGCTGCCTACCAGCTTAGGGATGTGGCTGGCGCTTGGTTTGAGATGTGGGAAAAGGAAAGAGATGAAGAAGATGGTCCAACTACTTGGGAAGAATTTGAAGATGCTTTCATGGCTAGCTTTATACCAGAAGAGGATAGGGAAGATAAGACTACAGAGTTCGAGCAACTCAAGCAAGGGAATAAAAGTGTGCAAGGGTACTACATGGAATTCATAAGTTTGGCCAAGCATGCTCCTCACATGGTTAAGACAGAAAAAGCAAAGATCTGCAGGTTTGTTGGCGGTTTGGCTTACAACATTAAAGATACGACATCACCTGCAGCAGTAGGAATGACAACTTACTCCTCTGTTGTGGGTTTCGCCAAGAACTTAGAAAAGACAGACAACAAAGGAGAGAAGAAAAATACCATAACAAGAAATCCCGGACAACGAGCAGGTTTAGTGGTACATCCAGTGGAGGAGGAAGGGGTTCCTTCAATAAGGGGTTATTAGCACCAGCTCAGTCTAGTCATCAGCCAAGTGGTGGGTCTTTCTCCAGACGTACTCAAAGTTAGAAATCAGTCTTCCCAAAATTAGAATTTTAGGATACCATCCTCATATAGCCAAAGTCATGTTGAGCAACATTCACAATAACATGGTCTTTGTGGTACATGTAAGCAGCAAAATTCAGGTCAGTGCAAGCTTGAGTTCCAAGGTTGCTATCAATTTGGAGATAGTGGTCATATAAAGGCAAACTGCCCAATGTTGCGACATAATTTCAGTGGGGGATCAACTTGTCCTTCTAGTTCCTCAGCTACAATAGTTGTACCACCTCATGCTCGTGGTTCTCATAATCAGGCCGAGCATGGAGTAGGCAGAGGTGCAGATCGAGTTACTCAGGGAGGGGGAAACCCCCATTTGTTTGCTACACTTGATCTTCAGAGTGCTGAGGCATCTGTAGAAGTTATTACAGGTATACTTCTAGTCTGCTCACATAATGTTTATCCCATAATTGATCTAGGTTCAACGTTTTTGTACGTGACTCCATACTTTGTAATTAACCTCGGGCTAGAACAGGAATAGCTTAGTGAGCCATTCCTAGTATCTACTCCAGTTGGCGAGTTAGTGAAAAACACAAGAGTCTATAGAGGTTGTATAGTTTCAAATCAAGGTCGCAACACTAATACCGATCTTATAGAGTTAGAAATGGTGGATTTCGATGTGATCATGGGTATGGATTGGTTGTCTTCCTGCTATGCCATGTAAGATTTTCGTGCCAAGATAGTCAGGTTCCAATTTTCACATGAAGAAGTCTAAGAGTGGAAGGGTAGTTCAAAATCGCTTGTAGGTAAGTTTATTTCTTACCTCAAGGAACAACAAATGATCAGTAAGGGGTGTCTCACCTATTTGGATCACATCATTAATCCAGAATCAGAATCACCAGCTCTTCAATCTGTGCCAGTTGTTAGAGAATTTCTAGAAGTATTCCCAGATGACCTTCGCGGACTTTCTCCTGAAAGAATCATAGACTTTGGCATTGATCTCATGCCAGACACTCAGCTCATATCTATACCTTCTAATAGGATGGCTCCAGTAGAACTTAAAGAGTTGAGGAAATAGTTGAAAGACCTTCCTAACAAGGGCTTCATCAGGCCGAATGTTTCACCGTGGGGTGCCCTGGTCCTGTTTGTTAAGAAGAAAGATAGCTCTCTCAAAATGTGCGTCGACTATCGGCTATTGAATAAAGTTACCATTAAGAAAAAGTACACACTGCCAAGAATTGATGATTTATTTGATCAACTTCAGGGTGCAAAGTTCTTTTCAAAGATAGACTTAAGGTCGAGGCACCATTAGTTGAGAATCAGAGAAGAGGATATATCTAAAACAACCTTTAGAACTCGCTACGGGCACTATGAATTTCCAGTAATGTCCTTCTGGCTGACAAATGCTCCAGCTGCATTCGTGGACCTCATGAACATAGTTTTCAAGCCACTCCTTGATACATTTATTATTGTGTTTATAGACGATATTTTGGTATACTCTAAGAGAAAGGATGAGCATGCTGAACACCTCAGGAAAGCCTTGCATACCTTGAAAGAGAATGAGCTTTATGCCAAATTTTCAGAATGTGAGTTCTGGTTACAGTCAATGGCATTCTTACGCCATGTGGTATCTAGTGAAGGCATAAAGTAGACCCTCAAAAGACAGAAGCAATCAAGAATTGGACAAGGCCGACAACGCTAACCGAGATCAGGAGTTTCTTGGGGTTAGTTGTCTACTATAGAAGGTTTGTAGAGGGATTTTCCTCACTTGCAACTCCATTAACTAAGTTGACTCAGAAAGTAGTTAAGTTCCAGTGGTCAGACATTTGTGAGCACAGTTTTCAAGAGTTAAAGAAGAGGTTGACCATTGCACTTGTGTTAACCTTGCCGACAGGTTCGGATGGGTTCACAGTGTATTGTGATGCCTCTAGAGTTGGTTTTGTTTGTGTTCTTATGCGAGATGGAAAATTTATTGTTTATGCTTCTAGGTAGTTAATGAATCATGAGAAGAACTACCGCACACACGACTTGGAGCTTGCAGCAGTGGTGTTTGCATTAAAGATATGGTGACACTACCTTTATGGCGAACATTCTGAAGTGTTTATAGATGATAAAATCCCCCAGTACATTTTCAAGCAAAAATAGTTAAATTTGAGGTAGAGAAGGTGGCTCGAGTTATTGAAGGATTATGACATCAATATTCTTTATCACCCGCGCAAAGCTAATATGGTGGCGGATGAACTTAGTAGGAAGTCAATGGGTATCTTGGCCCATCTTGTAGTACAACGACGACCTTTGGGTCGAGAAATTCAAAAACTGGCAAATGATGGAATTAGATTGGATGAGACCGAAGAAGGGGGTATAACTGCATATGCCTTAGCACAATCCTCTCTTGTTGCACATGTTAAGGGTAAGAAAGACGAAGATCCGTACTTGGTGAAGTTAAAAGAAGGAGTCAAAAACAAAGAAATCACTGCTTTCACTCTAGGAAATGATGGAGTTTTGAAGTTGAATGATAGTTTATGTGTGAATGATGTAGATGGTCTTAGAAAGTCCATAATGGAAGAAGCTCACAGCTCGAGGTACTCTATCCACCCAGGTGCTACCAAAATGTATATGGACTTTAAAGAGTTGTATTGGTGGAAGGTCATGAAGAAGCAAGTAGCAGATCATGTGGCCAAATGTTTGAGTTGGTAGCAAGTCAAAGCCGAGCATCAGAGGCCTGGTGGTCTAGATTAGGATATAGAGATACCATACAGGAAATGGGAGACGATTACTATGGATTTAGTAGTAGGTCTGCCTCGTACATACTGTAAGCATGATTCAATTTGGGTTATAGTAGAGCGACTCACAAAGTTTGCCCATTTCCTACTAGTAAAGACGACAGATTTCAGAGAGCAGTAGCGCAATTGTACATCAAAGAAATAGTCCAATTGCATGATAATCCAGTTTCAATAATATTTGATAGGGCCCTCAACTCACGATGCATTTTTTGCAAGCATTTCAGAAAAGATTAGGTACCAAGGTCAGTTTAAGCATATCTTTCCATCCACGGACTGATATTCAGGCAGAAAGGACCATCTAGACTCTCGAAGATATGTTGGAGGATGTGTTATAGATTTTGGAGGTAATTGGGATGATCACTTGCCACTTATAGAATTTGCTTACAATAACAGCTATCAGGCTAACATTGGTGTGGATCATTATGAAGCGTTATATGGGCAAAGATGTAGGTCTCCAGTGGGTTGGTTTGAACTAGCAGAGGTGTCGTTCATTGGTCCAGAGTTTGTTTGTGAGACCATAGAGAAAGTCCAGCTAATAAGAGAAAGACTATAAGCGGCTCACAGTCGTCAAAAGTCCTATTCTACAAGAAGCATCGTGACTTAGAGTTCATGGTTGCTGACAAGGTCTTTTTGAAAGTTTCACCAATGAAAGGAGTTATGAGGTTCGGTAAGAAAGGGAACTTAGTCCTAGGTTTATCGAGCCTTATGAGATTATAGAAAAGAAGGAAAACGTGGATTATGAACTAGCGTTGCCCGTTGAATTGTCCTCGGTTCATCATGCCTTTCATGTGTCTGTGCTTAGTAAGTACATTCATGATGACTCGCATATAATACATGCTGATACCATAGAATTTAAAGAAGGCTTGACTTATGAAGGGGTACCTATAGAAATTCTCGATAGGCAAGTAAAAAAGTTGAGAACAAAAGATATAGCATCAGTAAAAGTTTTGTGGAGTAACTATGATTCAAGAGAGACGACATGTGAGATCGGGGAAGATATAAGGAAGCAGTATCCTTATTTACAAGGTATGTGAACCTAGTTTTGGATTGACATTTATATTTCATTTATTAAATACAAGTTAGCATGTGCTTATGTCCTTGCTTGATTATACTTAATTGTTGAAGTAATTTAGTTTCTGTTAGAGTATGTTTAGTTATTGAATAATTTAGTACCACGCTAGAGTACATTTAATTCATTAAAGTGGTTTACTTTTTTCCAAAAGTGTGGTAATTTAGATTGTGATTGCTTATTGTGGTACCTCCTTGTTGGAGTGCAAGTAATTGATTTATAAGCTTTGTATAGTGACTATGAAGGGCATGTTATGATGTATCTGGTTGTTGTTGGTATTGTTGTCTTATTGGTGGCAGGGAATTATTTTTGGATAGTCTAGTTTACAAAGGAGACTATGCTCAAATTTATGAAAATTTAGGAAGTTAGCCAAAATTTTGAGTCCTTTGGGACAATGAGTAGTGCCAAGAAAACTAAAGAAGTTCAAGGACTTAAGGAATGACTGTTGGCTTAAGAATAAGATCCTAGCAACATTCGAGGACGAATTTTAAGGAGGGATGATGGTAACGTTCCTCAAATCTATAAACTTTCAAGATACACTCATTATAAAATTAAAAAATTTTAATCTTGCCTTGAGTGCATAAAAATTATACTTCTATTACAGATTTAAACCCTTGTGATTGACTTTTGAATTACTTCTCTATTTATAAATAATTGGATATACAATTAGGAGAATAATATTAATTATTAAAAGTGAGTATGATTAATTACTAGTTAAGTCCAAACAAAAAAAGAGCAGGTGATTAACCTAAAGCGCAAAGTGGGCTGTTGTAAGAAAAGGCTCAAAGCCAAGAAGCATATTTTTCTTTTAAAAGGCAAAAAGATTTAAAAGCCTTATACAAAATAAGTAATCGGAACACTTCTTAACAGAGAACCACGAAACAAAGGCAGCATTGCTGCTTACTCACGCAGGCAACGGAAAGTTTTTGGGTTTCATTACAAAACACTAGTTCTTGAATAGAGGTATATAAAATTTCCTATTGTCAATTATCCTGTAGTAGTAATAGGTAAGAATTGAATTGTTAATTCCCTTCTTTCTTTGTATCAACATTAAGTTTCATGTTTAGGTGTGAAACTTTGAACTTAATTAAAATACATTGGTTGTTGTAGAATCGATTGTTTGACGGGTATAAATTGGACTGGGGCCTACGTATTAGCTCGAGGAGTGGTTCTACTCGCAAAAACATGCTCACGAAGTGTTTGATAAAATGCCTTAAAGAGTCAACATGTGTTTAATCGGAACAGTGAGCACATGTTAACTAAGTACATTCTAGTTAAAGCTTATATATTTTACTCGAGAAGTATAATCGTCTATTCTTCATATTTTTATGTTTTATTACATGATCTTACATGTTAAAGTTTCAAGAGTTAGAGAGAACCCTTACAAATACTTTTTCATGCTTATGCTATGTATACACTTAAAATATTTTTATGATATTGATAGATTACTTTCAAACAAGATTTAGACTTGAAAAGTCACAAGAAGAAGTTTTAGAAAGAAAAGATTTTTGGGAGTATCATCTATTTTGAGAAGGGGTCATCGTCCAGGACGAAGGTCCTGATCAAGGCGTTGACTTCCTGAAACTACTTATGCCAAAGTAGGGAGTACACAAGTCGAGGGTCTCGTTGCTGAGTACTTGCCTAGCCAGGCTAAGGTATGATACAAGAGTGCAAGAACCTTGAAGTGAGTTTAATATTGCCTGAGCATATCAATACCACTACTAGAAATCAGGCTATTTCCGTCCAAATATTTTCCGACCGAAATCGGTCTGAAATT
>ML263173.1:2777-53602 GCA_005239495.1 Nicotiana undulata | reverse complement strand
ACATAATAAATAGATGCATGACCAGACCACTGGTAGAGAAAACTCATTATGAATTACTTAAAGAGAGAAAGCCCAACATATCCCACCTCAACGCTTTTGGATGCAAGTGCTTTGTGCATAACAATGGCAAAGATTCCCTAGGTAAATTTGATCCCTGAAGTGATGAGGGAGTATTCTTGGGATATTCATCACATACCAAAGCTTATAAAGTATATAATAAAAGAACTATGTGTGTTGAAGAAAGTGTGCATGTTGTCTTTGATGAAACTAACACTCTTTCTAAGAGACATGAACCAGAATATGAGTAGCTTGGACTAGTCAGAAGCAGTGAACAAATTGAAGCAAATATGGAAGATGGAATAGGTGATGGACCAGGTCCAACTACCCCAAGCAACATGACAGGGGGAACTCAACAGCAAATTACACTGGACCTTGGCCCTGATCCTGTTCCACAACAACAAGACACCATGAGATAGTCTAGAAGTGAACAATTGGTGCTCAAACCATACAGATATGAGAGTTCTCACCCTCTTGAGAACATCATAACAGATTTGACATCCGGAATCAAAACAAGATCCTCTTTGAAAAATCTGTGTGCATTTGATGCCTTTCTATCCTTGATCGAACCAAATAACATTGGTGAATCCTTACAGGATGCTAACTAGGTAAATGTCATGCAAGAAGACATGAATCAATTTGAAAGAAGTCAAGTATGGCACTTGGTACCCTGACCACTAGACAAATCAGTAATTGGCACAAAATGGGTCTTCAGGAACAAACTCGATGAGGATGGAACTGTTACAATAAACAAGGCCATACTGGTTGTCCAAGGATTTAGTCAAGAAGAGGGAATTGACTATGATGAGACTTTTGCTCCTGTGGCAAGATTGGAGGCAATTAGACTTCTTATAGCATTCTCTGCACACATGGAATTCACTCTCCATCAGATGGATGTAAAGAGTGCTTTCCTCAATGGCTATCTAAAGGAAGAAGTATTTGTAAAATAGCCTCCAGGTTTTGAAAGCAAGGAGTCACCTGACCATGTATACAAACTTGACAAGGCTTTGTATGGACTCAAACAAGCACCAAGAGCATGGTATGAGCGGCTATCAAAATTCCTGCTAGAACATGGATACAAACGAGGTAAAATTGACAGTACCTTGTTCTTAAAGGAAAAAGGTAGGGATCTTCTAGTTGTGCAAATATATGTGGATGATATCATATTTGGGGGAACCTCTGAAAAATTGAGTAAGGAATTTGCTAAACTTATGGGGAGTGAGTTTGAGATGAGTATGATGGGTGAGCTAAACTTCTTTTTAGGCTTGCAAATCAAGAAAAACTCAAATGGAACAATGATCCATCAACAAAAATATGTGAAGGAACTGCTCAAAAGATTTAAAATGGAAGACTCAAAAGAAATTGACACCCCCATAGCCACATCTACAAAATTAGATGTGGATGAACATGGTTCATCCGTTGATCAAAATCTATACAGAGGGATGATTGGGTCTTTACTATATCTCACTGCCAGCAGACCTGATATTGTGTTCAGTGTAGGACTATGTGCTAGATTTCAGGCAAATCCAAAGAGTCCTATCTAACTGCAGTTTAGAGAATTCTGAGATATCTGAAGGGCACTACTGATTTATGTCTTTGGTATCCTAAAGGTAGTAATTTCAACCTTGTAGGATATGCTGATGCAGATTATGTAGGTTTCCTGGTTGACAGGAAAAGTACCTCAGGCATGGATCACTTTTTGGGCTCTTGCCTTGTGTCTGGGCCACCAAGAAACAAAATTCAGTAGCCTTGTCTACTGCTGAGGCTGAATATGTGGCTGCAGCCTTATGATGTGCTCAGTTGTTATGGATCAAGCAACAACTTATGGCTTTTGGTATAGAGGTTGGATGCATTCCTATTTTCTGTGACAACACTAGTGCAATTAGTATGACAAAGAACCAGGTTCATCACAAGAGAACCAAGCACATAGATGTCAGACACAATTTCTTAAGAGATAACTATGAAAAAGGAATGATCTCAATTGAATTCTGTGCTACTGACAAACAAATTGCATATATCTTTACTAAGGCACTAAGTAGGGAGCATTTTGAGAGAAACAAGATTGAATTAGGGATGATTAAGATCACCTAATTGAAAAACAAAATGAAAATTGTTTTTTGGCTAGAAACACTAAAATAGGTAACTAACCAGACTAATCGTTGCTCGGTATCATGACTTTACTTCCATACTCTCTTTCCATGTATTAATATGATTCCCTGGTTGCTAATGATGTTTTTCTATCTTTGTAAAGTGAGGCAAATTAAAGCTTATAACACGATGAACCTGGTTCATCGCTGCTGGTTCATCTGACTGACAAAGTACGTGCTCATCTCCATACACTTATTGAAATAATTATAGTCACACATGAGAAGGAGTCTATCTATATTTGGTTCATTTCAAATTCTTAGTACTTATCCCAAAATGAACCCGTTTCATAGAGTCTCATCGAACCTTAATTAGCCTAGATATTAGGGAGTCAAAATCGTCTAATCACTAACACTCCTTCAGCGATTAGACTTCCACTTGCTAAAGAATTATGCCCGTTGTACATTTCATAACCACATCTTTAAAAGGCCATTATTACCTCCCCTCTTCAAAACATAATTGTCGAATCAAGTAAATCATTCATCTCATACCAAACTGATCAACTTTCTTCTCTCCCCAAATCTTCATAACAATGTCTCATTCACCACCTCCTGCTTCATCTTCATCAACCAACACTGGTTCTAATTCTCCAACAATACACAACTCACATTCTCCGACCAGGTCTTCGACCCCCCAAAACCCTCCAGTTCCTGAACCCACTCCTTCACCCAAATCAGTCCTAGCCGTTACACATAGCCCCACTCCAGCCCCCAGACCACGAAGAGTAAAGGTGTTGGCCAGAAAAACAGTTACATCTAGTTCACGTGATTTTTTTTAAAATGAGATACTTCAAGATAGAAAGGTCGAAGAATCTGAATCCTCTAGTGAGTCCTTCAAATCTGCAAATGAGGATGAAGCACCAGGTTCATCTAACACTGAGAAGGGAAATCTTGAAGTTGGGTCTGCACCTGAAGTAGATGAAAACAGGTTTATCTTGATTGGGTCGATAGTGGATGTAGAGGTACCGGATAGGCGAAGAAAAATTGGAAAAAATATAAACATTGAGAGAGAGGGAGAAGGGAGTTCAGAAAAGGGATCTGGGAAGGAAGGTGCCACTCTGGCTATTTGTGGCCCCACTCCTGTGATTGTTGAGGAAGGAGTCATAGCTTTAGGGGGAAGCAATTCTGGGGAAGCAGCATCAGGTCTGGAAATTCTACAACAAGCAGTAGATGAACCTAGTTCATCTATTGAGGAAACATTGGCTGAAATGCTGAAAAAGTTGGGGG
Source organism: Nicotiana undulata (assembly GCA_005239495.1). Taxonomy (NCBI): domain Eukaryota; kingdom Viridiplantae; phylum Streptophyta; class Magnoliopsida; order Solanales; family Solanaceae; genus Nicotiana; species Nicotiana undulata. The sequence goes on along the minus strand of ML263173.1, from coordinate 50,174 downwards.
AGTCCTACAATCCCAAAAAGAAAAGAACTCCAAAATCTAAGAAAGCTAATATCCCGGTTCCTACCAAGAAAAAGAAAGCTGCATCATTTGTTGATGCCCATGCCCCAAAGAGTTGTGCTACTAGAAGCACTTTTAGGCAACACGAAGAAGAATTGGAAAAAGCTCTAAGAGAGATCAAGAAGAAGAAGTCTGCCAAGGGAAACGCAAAAGTTGTAGAGCCCGTTGAGGCAGTTCATGTTGATGACGATGAGTTGGACCTGGTCCATCATGAGGAGCAACCAGCACCAGTTGAGGTTGAGACACCAAAACCCAAGAAAGCTTAGGCTTCTTCCAAGAATTCAGCATCTGTGTCTGCCACACCCTCAACGATTGCAAAGAGAACTAGGTCTGAGTCAAAGAAAGTAAAGATTGTTGATGATGAGGAATGGAGTGGAGAAGAAGAGAAAGTGTTTGGTGAGGAGACTGATAAACTCACAATGTTTGGAAAGCGTACTATCTTGAAGGGGAAGCTGGTTAGAGACCTTGAGGAATCATGGATGATTTTCTTGATGGATACCTTGGTTGCGCAAGGGTGGAAGGACATGGTTCTTCATCTTGAGGGAAGGCTGGCTACGAATGAGTTGGATGAATTTATGGCCAACGCAATTGTCAAAGATGGAAGGGTATCCTCCAAGGTTCAAGGAGTTGCGATTTCATTTGATGCAAAGGAGTTAGGGGAAATACTGGATATCCTGTCTGAGGGTTATGATGACTACACTAAGAAAAGGTGGCCTAATCTGGATGATTTTCCCTCAGCTCTTCAAATCCCCATGTCCTTCTGTGAGAATGAGCAAGAACTGGAGTCCAGGGCAGTATTTAAGAGTGAGATGAGGCCTCAGCACAAACTGTTCTTTGAGTTTGTGATCAAATTTCTGTTGCCTAGGAAAAAGCGACGGCACATAGCCAGCTACTTGGATCTCACGCTCATGGAGTGCTTGTACATGGGTAAACAAATCAATTGGCATGCCTTCATCATCCACCACTTGGATAGGGTTTTGAATGGAGACAAGGAACATGCTACACCTTATGGGTTTATCCTGACTACTGTGCTTGCTCACTTCAAGGTTCCAGTGAAGAATGTTGAAATGGCTACTGCTAAGGACTACTTTGGGAAGAATACGTTGCTGACTTGTGACTACATTGTTAATATTCTTGAGGATGAACCTGGTTCATCTAGGATACTGCCTATTAATAGAAAGGTCAGGACACTTGTGAAGGAAGGTGAGATCAAGGATGTAGAGATCCTTCATTTGAAATCTCGCCTTATTGAGGTTGAAGCTGAGCGGGATGCTCTCAAAGCTGAATTAGCCAAAGAAAAGGAGAAGAATGAGGGTGTTCTTCATCAAATTCTCTCCCTTATTCTAGCCAAGACCACAACCTCCTATGCCCCTTCCCAGCCTTAGGAGTCTAGTGCCACCAAAATAACCCCTCTATGACCCTGTTGGGATTTGTCTTAGCTTGTTCTGTTTTTTTTTTGCTCATGGTTGCGACTGTTTTTAGTTCTTTTTGTGTATGGTGCTTGATCTGCTATCTAATCAATGAATTTTGCTTTTTGGTTATTGATTCTTTCTCAGTTTCTTATATAGCTTACATTTATTGGTTTCTTTTGATGATTAATCCATGCTTTGCACCTGCAGTTGCCTCAATGGCCATGAGTAATTGTTAATACTTCTGGTAAGTTTATCATTTTTCACCTTTTCAATGATGCCAAAAGGGGGAAGATATGTGCTTTTACAAATTTCAAATTTTTGTGATATTTATAACCTAATGAACTTGGTCTCTCTATTATGGATGCTTAAATCTATAAATAAGTGTCTATGTTGGATTGAAGTATGTACAGGGGTAAGCACAGAGTTTGTCATCATCAAAAAGGGGAAATTTGTTGAATCAAGTCACTGCATGGTTTTGAAGATTGACAAATGCCAACCCAGGTGAACCAGGTCCATCCGGGCAAACATAGTCAAACAGACCCATTGGCACAAGAAGCGTCCATGCACATGAGATAAACATTATCTGGGAACTAAGAGGTTATCTCCTAAGAGAAAAGGTTGCAAATTGATAAGGAGATGGACTTCAACTTCAGGTAGGATAGAAACGAGATCAAGGAAGTTGAGATAAACACAAACTCTTCCACCAAGGAAGAGTTGCATTAGAACTAAACAACAACATCTCAACTACTAACTCTATAAAATATTGAAGCATTCATGCTGAAGAAACGATGCACAAACACAGAAGTGAAACAAGAACTGAAAGCAAAATTACCAAAGCAATTTTGCAAGCAGAATCTTTGTGCGACACAAAAGCTACTTAAAACAGCTAGAAGAACCGGTTCTATCTGTTATCTTTCGAGTCTGGTGGTTTGTAGTAGGTGATTAAATATTGTATCTTTCAGCTTAATCTAAAAGCAATTGTAATAGGTACACACTGTTCAAGTTAGAGTTAATTTGAAGTTTATCGCAATTAGCTAGAGGCAAGTTTGCTACAAAGGGATTAGAGTTAGACCTTAGGTTTACAAAGAATTTATTTTGTAAATGCTGTTTGGCTCAGAGTTATATTGAATAGTTTAGGAGAATCCTACTGGGAAGTAGGTCGTGATTTTTTCACCTTTTGAGCCAGGTGTTTTCCACGTAAAATTGATGTGTTCTTTAAATTCTGCAATTACTTTTCCGCAAACTGTAGAAGTTGGAACACCAAGAAGAACCAGGTTCTTCTATAGAGACTGCACTCGAAAATTTGACACCAGACAAATCACCCCCTCCCCACCCTCTTGTGTGGTATTGAAGTATAAAACATCAGAGAATTTTTTTTTATTTCTATGCTAAATTCGTTGTAAGATGTTATTTTGGCGATTTGATCGCACGAGTAAGTCCGTATGATGTTTTTGAGGCTATGTACATGTTTGGGTTGGAGCCTCGAGGGCGCGGGTGAATTTTAGATAAGCGTCAGAGTGTTTTTGGACATAGAAAATCTGGTGTATTCGCTAGTTTCTGGGGTCTTGTAAATTACCCTATGCAAATGCGTGGGAACCCACGCGAACGCAATAAAAACGGGGAAGGGCCTGGGATTTACTCTATGCAAACGCATAGACCAGCTCGCGAACGCATAGCTGGGAAATGACTACCCTATTCGAACGCGGCTGGTCAAGTGTGAACGCACTGCTTTAGGAGGGGAGCTGGGGAAGGCCAATACACAGTGCGAACATGTCCAATGGCTCGCGAACGCGAATTCCTGGGGGAATAAGCCTATGCGAACGAGGCCAAAGTCACACGAACGCATAGAAGGCCAGTCTAGACTTTTTTAAACAGTAGCAAAATCGGGATTTAGACATAACCTCATATTTCAAAAACCAAGGAAGCTTAGGGGCGATTTTTGAAGGGGGGTTTCACCACAAAACCATAGGTATGTGTTCTTAGACTCATTTTATTTAATTTCCATAAACACCCATTAGATTTCTATCCCTAAACCTTGTTCTTTAAGGGTAGCAAATTGGGGATTTGGGTAGATTTAGAGCTTTTTGAATAATTGGAATTTAGACCTCGTTTTGGGATCAGATTTCGAAACTAATTACATATTTGGGCTCGTGGGTGAATGGGTTTTGGTCTGAACCTCGTGTTTTGACCAAGCGGGCCTGGGGTCAATTTTTGACTTTTTGGGAAGAATGATAGAAAACCTATAATTAAGCATTGGGGTTGAATTATTTAGCATTTATTGATGTTATTAAGTTAATTATGTCTAGATACAAGTGAATTGGAGTAAAATTCAAAAGGGAAAGCGGTAATCGAGGCTTGAGTTTGGTCGTGGAATTTGAGGTAAGTGTTTGGCTTAACCTTAGCTTGAGGGAATAGGTGGTGTGTCCTATTTGCTATGTGTTAGTATCATGTTCAACGTATAGGTGAGGTGACGAGTACATATACGTCGGTGTCAAACATGCCTGTGAGTCGAATATTGTGATTTATGTGGGTTTTTTCGTTAAGTATTACTTGAGTTTCACTTTGTAGTTATCCATATTGGTGGAAATTCCTTGATATTGATCAGTGTTGAGTATTGGTTTTAGTTGAGAAATTTTATGTGAATTTATGTACTAAGTGAGATTGATAATAGTTGTTTCCCTTGCCGGGATGGTATTGATTCTGCTGTTGGCTCCCTTGTCGGGACGTTATGGCTTTATAATTGTTGTTTATACTAATGATTTTCCTTGCCGGTTTGTTGTTATTGATATTGTTTGGGTGAGGAAGAGAGTAAAGCACGAAGGGTGATGCTGTTCCATATTATGATATTAAAAGCATGTAAGGTGATGTCATCTCGTTTCTATTGATTTATTGTGAGGATGAGAGTAAAAGCACGAAGGATTATGTCGTGCATTATTTTCCTTGTGTTGCTATTTTCTGCTGTTTAAATTGATATTTGAATTGTTGCCTTACTTCATTATTTTCATTAATTGATATTCTCTCCCACAGCATGTTCCCCCATCCTTTATGCTTAGCTGCTTATTTCTTATCATTATTATCGTCTCGGTATATTATTAAAATGCACATGTTAATTTTGGTTGTCGTATCCTAGCCTCGTCACTACTTCGCCGAGGTTAGGCTCGACACTTACTCAGTACATGGGGTCAGTTGTACTTATGCTACACTCTGCACATTTTTTTGTGCAGATCTCGGTACAGGACCTACGGACCCTAGAGTGAGGAGGCTGCCTTCAGTCCATTTGGAGATTCCGAGGTAGTCCTGCACGCGTCCGCAGGCCTTGGCGTCACCTCCTGTTTCATTTTTCATTATGTACTACTTATTTCCTATACATATGTATTTATTTTATTCAAACCTTTATATGTAGTCTTCATAGACAGTTTGTGATGTTGTGATAGCAAAATTTCTGGGTTTAGTATTGTGAGTTTTGTAGCGGCATTTAACCAATTTATTAGACTTGCTTTATTTCGTACTTTTATTTCTGTTGGATTTGTATATCACTTGTTAGTTGTTAATAATAAGGAATTAGGGTAAATAATCTGTAACGTTGGCTTGCCTAGCGGGTTAAACGTTAGGCTCCATCACGGTCCCGACGGTGGGGAAATTCGAGTCGTGACAAGTTAGTATCAGAGCTCTAGGTTGCTTAGGTCTCACAATTCACAGACAAGCTTGGTAGAGTCTGAGGGATCGGTACGGAGACGTCTGTAGTTATCCCCTAGAGGCTACAGAGTTTAGGAATGACTTCACATCTATTTTTCTCTATCGTGTAACTTGAATTATCAATACTAACTGAATTTAGACACTATTCTCTCGCAGATGGCGAGAACACGTGCTTCTTCATCCACTGATCAGAAGCCCGAGTCTCCAGTTACAACTACTACGAGGGGCCGAGGACGAGGACGAGGACGAGGTCGTGCTAGAGGCCAAGGCAGGGGCAGAGCTCAGCCCAGAGCAGCAGCCCTAGTGGCGGAGCCTCAGGTAGAGTTTGCTGATGAGGTTCCTACCCAGACAGTCCCAGTTGGACCAGCTCAGGTTCCAGTGGGGTTCATTGACACCCCGGTACTCCAGGATGCTCTGTTCCATCTTGTGGGCCTCACGGAGAGCGTTGCTCAGGCAGGTTTACTTCCTACAACACCAGCCATCTCTCAGGATGGGGGAGGAGCCCAAACTCCCGCTACTCGCACTCCGGAGCAGTTGGCTTCTCAGTTCCAGACTCCAGCACTTCAGACACTTGGGGTAGTTTAGCCGGGTATTGTGGCTCAGACCGGTGAGGGAGTAGTTATGTTTGCTGATGCTTTGTGGAGGTTGGATCGGTTCACCAAGATGTTTACTACTACTTATAGTGGTGCATCTTCATAGGATCCCCAGGACTACTTGGATAGCTGCCACGAGGTTCTATGTAACATGGGGATAGTTGAGACCAATGTGGTCGACTTTGCTACCTTTCGTTTGTCAGGTCCCGCCAAGACTTGGTGGAGAGATTATTGTTTTGCCAGACCAGCTAGATCACCGTCTTTGACTTGGGCCCAATTCTCCGATTTATTTCTGGAGAAGTTTCTTCCTATCACTCAGAGAGAGGATTATCGGAGGCAGTTTGAGCGTCTCCAGCAGGGTTCTATGACAGTCACTCAGTATGAGACCAGATTCATCACCTTTACCCGTCATGCTATTATGATTCTTCCCACCGATCGAGAGACGGTGAGGAGGTTTATTGAGGGACTAGCCCAGCCGATCAGATTGCAGATGGTTAGAGAGATAGGGAGTGATATTTCTTCTCAGGATGCGGCCAATGTGGCCAGACGAGTCGAGATGGTTTTACCACAGGGTATTGGTCAGGGTCTGACAAGAGGCCTCGTCATTTTGGCCGATTTAGTAGTTCCTTATCTGGGGGCAGAGATTATTTTGGTAGGGGCCATCCTCCTAGGTCGTTTCAGTCAGCACTCCAGGTTTCTCGTAGTGCTCCAGGTGTTCGTGGTTCCCACATGCAGTATTCTGATCAGTTGTGTCACGACCCAATATCCTAACTCAGGTTGTGATGGCGCCCAACAGCGGGGTCGGGAAAGCCAACATTTAAACTACTACGGTTCCTTCTCATTTGCCTTAAAAATATCAATATATAGGCTAAGTTACCAAGCTTAGATTATTAACCGATTAGGGGTAATCAACCAGTTTTAAACAAAAACAGTCATAATGAGGTGTGGGTCCAAAATATGCATATATGTACGGACATAATCTACACAAATACTACGTGTGTGCCAGGAACTAGTGTCACGAGTATCACGGGCATACTAGCTGGATATAAAAAAGATAGAGTATACAATCCCACTGTCTGAAATAAATAGACGAGAACATAAGCAAAAGTAACTCCATGGTGCTGCCTGAGGATCGCCAGGAGAAGCAGCTCACCATGAAGTCAGGTCCGCTACAATCAATATCTAGCTCCGGTCTGATAATCAGATGCACCAGCCTCAGAACCTGTTCAATTAAGTACAGAAGTGCAACATGAGTACATAAATGAATATGTACCCAGTGAGTATCCCGTCTAATCTCGATGAAAAAGTGACGAGAGGTCGACTTGACACTCACTAAGGTCCAACAGTATAATATATGACAGGATATAACGAAATACAGTAGGCATGTAAGACAGTGAGCAGCAAATACGTATCAAGCATAAAAATCTAGGTAACTGCTAAAAATAAATAACAATGTCCACTTTCCTTTCCCCCAAATATCTGTCAAGCCAATATCCATGAAACAATACCAAATAGTCATGCGCACACCGGAATAAGACAACCGGCCAGAGTCGTAAGGGAGACATCTAAAACCTGTTTGGTCGTAAAGCTTCCCCCCGTTCGCGAATCATACATGCGACTCGGGTGCTAGTATATTTATACAGAATTATCATATTCCCCCGCCCGCGAATCATACCTGCGACTCGGGTGCTGACACATTATACCGAATTATCATAAAGCTTCCCCCGCTCGCGAATCATACCTGCGACTCGGGTGTAGACACATTTATATACATACCAAATTTATCAATAAGCTCAGTAGAGACTACACTTGTGACAGGGATTAACTAACTGGGAATTCGGATGCAACCTTCCACTATTTTCATGCTAGTTCAAGAGTAAGAAGCAACTCAAAGTACGCCTAAAGATGCATATAAGGCACATAAAAGCATGCTTGTGAGCCCTAAAGCTACCGATATGACATAATAGTCGCTACGTGTGGACTCTCGTTACTTTGTACACACGTAGGCCCCAAAAAATTGAACACAACATATAGAACACCTATGGGGACAATTTCCTCTTACGAGGTTAGAAAGGAGACTCACCTCGTGTCGAATCTACCTCTCGGACCAAGGATGCGCCGGAAACTCCGAACACTACAACCGAGGACTCGCAACTAGCCAAATATTGTACAAGTATATCAATTCATGTTCAAAGTAGGGAAATTATCCTATTTATTCAATAATTTCAACATTCTTGAAGAATTCCCAAAATTCAACCCCGGGCCCGCACACTCGAATTCCGAAACTTATCGAAGGAATCACTCACCCATAGCCTAAGGATCATTAATATACGATTTCTACTTGAATTCATAGCAATAAATGAGTAATTCATCAAATTCCTCAAGAACCCTAAGTTACTACCCAAATCTTGGTTTTCCACTAATTTAGTAGTAAATTTAACTAGTAATTCATGAATTAAAACTAACTTTAGGGTGGAATTAACTTACCTTACAGTGGTTGATCGTGGAGTCCCTATTCAAAGCCCTCAAGGTCTTACAATGGAGGGAAAATGAGAAAGAAAGTGAAGACTCCCGTATTTAATGAACACACTTCCTGGCCTACAGTGATTCCGCACCTGCAGCTCGAGGACCGCACCTGCGGTCTCGCGCCTGCGAGCAAAAGCTCGCACCTGCGGAGCTGGACGAGTGGGGCTGGGGTCGCACCTGCGGAGGGGAGACCGCACCTGTGGCTCCGCTCCTGCAGACCTTTGTCCGCACCTGCGATAAATGAGGGCCTTACCTGGGGCCGCACCTGCGATGCTTGGGACCGCAGGAGCATTCCCGTACCTGCAACTGGGCAACCGCACCTGCGGTCACACCAGATAAGGTGCACCAGCAGTTGCATCAGCTGGTTTTTAGCCCCGTTTGTGCCTGAGAGGCACCAGGGCCCACCCGAGCCCCATCCAAATATACCAACAAGTCCCAAATCATAATCCGAAGTCGCTCGAGCCTTTGGAACACTGAAAACAACGCTAAAACTCAAAATCACACCCCAAAACCCCTAGAAGCATAACTTAAGAACTTCAAGTTCTTGATTTCTAGAACAATGCGCCGGACCGACCTATACCACTCGGAATGACATCAAATTTTGCAGGAAAGTCATAAATGACATAACAGAACTATTCCCGATCTCGGAATTCCGTTCGGACCTCAATAACATAAAATCACGTTCCAAACCAAATTTCAAACTTAAGGAAATTCATATTTCTATATTGGGCGCCTAAATTCTCCCGGGTCATCGAAACCCCGTTCCGAACATACGCCCAAGTCCGAAATTATCATACGAAGCTAATGGAACTGTCGAACTCAATTCCGAGGTTGTTTGCTCAAAATGTTGACCGAAGTCAAATTTGGCCAAAAAGGCCACCCTTAAGGAACCAAGTGTTCCTATAGCACTCTAAAAACTTCCAAATCCCGAACCACCCGTCCCCGCAAGTCACAAATCACAAGAAGCCACTATGGGGAGTCTCATTTGGGGGAACGGGGTCCAAATACGCAAAACGGTCTGTCGGGTCGTTACATTCTCCCCCTCTTAAACAAACGTTCGTCCTCGAACGGGTCTAGAATCGTACCTGAAGTGCTGAAAAGATGTGGATATCTGCTCCGCATGTCCTCCTCGGACTCCCAAGTCACCTCCTCAACTGGTTGGCCCCTCCACTGGACCTTCACGGCAGAAACTCTCTTGGATCTCAACTGGTGGTCCTGCCAATCAATAATAGCAACTGGCTCCTCCTCAAAGCCCAACTTCTCGTCCAACTGAATGGTGCTGAAATCAACCACGTGAGAGAAGTCGGCGTGATACCTACGAAGCATGGATACGTGAAAGACCGGATGAACTCCTGATAAATTAGGAGGTAAAGCAAGCTCATAAGCAACCTCTCCAACTCGCCTCAACACCTCAAAAGGACCTATAAATCTTGGGCTCAGCTTGCCCTTCTTCCCGAATCTCATAATGCCCTTTATCGGCGAAACCTTCAGCAGAACCTTATCTCCCTCAATAAATGCTACATCACGCGCCCTCTGATCCGCGTAACTCTTCTGTCTAGACTGAGCTGTGCGGAGCCTCTCCTGAATCAACTTCACCTTCTCCAAGGCATCCCTCACCAGGTCCGTGCCATATAACTTAGCCTCGCCAAGATCAAACCACCCGATAGGAGAACGACATCGCCGACTATATAAAGCCTCAAATGGAGCCATCTCAATGCTGGACTGATAACTATTGTTGTAAGAAAAATCGGCCAAAGGCAAGAAATATTCCCACTGACCTCCAAAGTCAATCACACATTCCCTGAGCATGTCCTCCAATATATGAACTGTACGCTCCGACTGGCCATCAATCTGAGGGTGAAATGCTGAGCTGAGATCTATCTGAGTGCCCATCTCACTACGGAATGCCCTCCAAAAGTGCGAAGTGAATTGAGGACCTCGATCTGATATAATGGACAAGGCACACCGTGCAACCTGACTATCTCTCAAATGTAGATCTGGGCTAGCCTCTCAGAAGTGTAAGTAGTAGCCACAGGAATGAAATGCGCCGATTTGGTCAATCTATCCACAATGACCCAAACCGTGTTAACCTTTCGCACAGTCCGAGGCAACCCAACCACGAAGTCCATAGTTATGCGCTCCCACTTCCACTCAGGGATGGGCATCTGCTGAAGTAGGCCCCCTGGCCTCTGATGCTCGTACTTAACCTGCTGGCAATTAAGATACCTAGCCACACACCCCATAATGTCTTTCTTCATCCGCCTCCACCAGTAATGCTGCTTCAAATCACGATACATCTTTGTCGTACCTGGATGAATAGAATACCGAGAACTGTGTGCCTCCGCTAGAATCCTCTCCTCAGGCCATCAACATTAGGAACACACAAACGACCCTGAAGTCACAGAACACCATCCTCGCCCATAGTAACCTCCTTGGCCCTACCCTGGACCACGGACTCCCGAAGATCTGTTAAGCACCTTGCCGAGCCTTAATCTCTCCCAATAGCGAAGACTGAGAAACTACATGTGTAGGAACTCGACGAGGCTCTGAAAGGTCTAATTTCACCAGGCGATTAGCCAAGGACTGAATGTCCAAGGCGAGAGGTCTCTCCTCAGTTGCAATGTAGGCCAAGCTACCCATACTCTCTACCCTCCTGCTTAAGGCATCTGCTACCACATTTGCCTTGCCCGGATGGTAAAGAATGGTGATATCATAGTCCTTCAACAACTCAAGACACCTACGCTGCCTCAAATTAAAATCCCGCTGCTTGAACAAGTGCTGCAAACTGCGGTAGTCTGTACAAACCTCACAAGACACTCCATACTAGTAGTGCCTCCAAATCTTCAAAGCATGAACAATCGCCGCTAACTCCAAGTCGTGCACAGGGTAATTCTTCTCATGAACCTTCAGCTGGCACGAATCATAAGCAATAACTCTCCCGTCCTGCATCAACACACATCCCAACCCAACGCGTGAAGCGTCGCAATACACAGTATACATCCCAGAATCGGAAGGCAATATCAGAACTGGTGCTGAGGTCAATGCTGACTTGAGCTTTTGAAAACTCGCCTCACACTCGTCGGACCACTGAAACGGGGAATTCTTCTGAGTCAATCTGGTCAATGGAGCTGCAATAGAAGATAACCCCTCCACGAATCAACGGTAATAGCCTGCTAGGCCCAAAAAGCTCCTGATCTCTGTAGTTGAAGTAGGATGCGGCCAACTCCGAACTGCCTCAATCTTCTGAGGATCAACCTTGATACTCTCTCCGGATACCACATGCCCCAAGAATGCCACAGAATCTAACCAGAACTCACACTTGGAGAACTTAGTATATAGCTTCTGTTCCCGCAAGGTCTGGAGCACAACTCTCAAATGCTGCTCATGCTCCCCCAGGCTCCGCGAATAGATCAAGATGTCATCAATGAAGACAATGATGAAGGAATCAATATACGGCCTGAACACCCTATTCATCAAGTACATGAATGCTGCCAGAGCATTAGTCAAGTCAAAGGACATCACCAGGAACTCATAATGACCATATCTGGTACGAAATGCAGTCTTTGGAACATCTGAGGCCTGAATCTTTAACTGATGATAACCCGATCTCAAATCAATCTTAGAAAACACACGAGCACCCTGCAACTGGTAAAACAAATCATCGATGCGCGGCAGAGGATACTTGTTCTTAATGGTCACCTTATTCAACTGGCGGTAATCAATACACATCTTCATAGACCCATCCTTTTTCTTCACGAATAGAACTGGAGCACCCCATGGCGATACACTCGGCCTGATGAACTCCTTAGCCAACAATTCCTCAAGTTTCTCCTTCAACTCCTTCAACTCCTTAGGATCCATACGGTATGGGGGAATGGAAATAGGCTGAGTATCTAGAGCTAAATCAATGCAGAAATCAATGTCTCGATCTGGAAGCATGCCTGGAAGGTCTGAAGGAAATACATCGGCAAACTCTCGAACAACTGGCACTGTAGCAATAGTGGGGGACTCGGCGGTGGTGTCCCGCACATAAGCAAGGTAAGCCAAATAAACCTTCTCGACCATACGTCGAGCCTTCATGAAGGAAATGACCCAGCTGGATGCATTAATTGAGGAACCCCTCCACTCCATCCTAGGCGACTCATGCATGGCTAAAGTAACTGTCTTGGCATGGCAATCCAGTACGACATGATAAGAAGATAGACAATCCATGCCTAGAATAACCTCGAAATCAACCATGTCGAGCAATAAAAGGTCCGCTCAGGTCTCAAACCCATAGAAGGTAATCACACAAGACCGATGGACCCGGTCTACGACCACAGAATTGCCCACAAGGGTGGATACATATATAGGAGACCCCAAAGACTCAAGAGGAACATCCAGAAAATGAGCAAATAGGGTCAAAACATACGAATAAGTTGATCCTAGATCAAATAATACTAAAGCCTCTCTACCACATACTGGGATAATACCTGTGATCACGATGTCTGTGGCCACTACATCTGATTTGGCCGGAATAACATAAATCTAGCTGGAGCACCTTGAGACTGAGCTCCCCCAGAGTGAACAGGAGCTAACTAACCCCCTCCTGACTGGCCTCCCCCTATAGGACGACCCCTGCGGACCTGTCCTCCACCTCTAGGTGGCTGGACTACTGGTGCTAAACTCATAGGCTGATAACCCTATTCCACTGTCTTGCCCCAAAACCTGGGACAAGCCCTCCTCACATGGCCTAAATACCCGCACTCGTAACATCTCACAGGTGGCATAGCCTGCCGTCCCGAAGAAGGAGAATCCTGAATGGCCGGAGAGCGATGTGAACCCTCTAGCATAGCACCAAAATAAGAACTGGAGGATCTCTAGGGACTGGAGTAACCACTGGGTGAACTATGAATAGCTGGGGGACGATAGGATCGCTCTGGCATGGCACTGAACTGAGGCCTCACTGCAACACCTCGAGGAGGTAGTGGAGGTGCTGAATATGAAGGCCTGCTAGGTTGACCACCCCCAAACTGACCTCTGCTCCTAGCTGGGGCATCCCTGAAATCTCCGGAGAACCTAGCCCTCTTGTCCTTCTGACCCTGCTCCCTTCTCCTCGACTGATAACCCTCGATCCTGCGAGCAATATCTACCACGAGCTGATAAGGAGTACCCATCTCCACCTCTCGGGCGATGGTGGCTCTAATACCTGGATGCAACCCAGCCACGAATCTCCGCACTCTCTCAGCATCTGTAGGTAGTATCATAAGTGCATGGCGTGACAACTCTGAAAATATGGCCTCATAATCTGTCACTGACATCTGCCCCTGCTTTAGCTGCTCAAACCGACGCCGCAGCTCTTCCCTCTCAGAGGGTGGAATATATCTGTCCAAGAACATCTGCGTGAACAGCTCCCAAGTGACAGGAGGAGAATCTGCTGACCTGCGGAGTATATAGAACTGCCACCACCTACGAGCTCTGCCTTCTAACTGAAATATGGTGAAATACACTCCATGGGACGCTAGGATCCTCATGTTGTGCAGTCTGTCCCTGCACCTATCAATGAAGTACTGGGCATCCTCACCCCGCTCACCCCCGAAGACTGGAGGGCGCAATCGGGTCCATCTGTCCAACATCTTCTGTTGATCATCATCCGTAGCTTGTCTAGGCTCAAGTGCTGCTGCTACAGGCTGGACCCCACCCACGGGCAGTGTACCCGGGGTATGATGTACTGCTGCTGTCTGGCCAGTGGCCTGGGTGGTAGGGGTCTGGACTCCCCCTCCCACCTGTGAAGTGGCAGAATCTGCTGGAAATAAACCAGCCTGGGACATGGTGTCTATGAATCTCATCATACGGCCCATGACCTCCTGGAAGCCTGGCGCCGTCATGAAGTCCACTAGAGCAGGAGCTACTGGAGGCACCTCTTCCTGCTCCTCTATGATAGGGTCCCCTGGTGTTTGTGCAACTGGGATAGCTCTAGGACGCCCTCGTCCCCTACCTCAGGCCGGTGCCCTCCCCCGGCCTCTACCACGGCCTCTGACGGCGGGGGTAGCAGCATCTCCCGGGTCAGGCACATGGAAGCACGCGTCCTCACCATCTGTGAGAGAATAGAAGAATGAGCTTGAGTACATCATCGATTGCACGATAGAATATGAATAAAGAGAGGTTTCCTAACACCCTATATCCTCCTGAAGATAAGTACAGACGTCTCCGTATCGATCCGCAAGACTCTACTGAGCCTGCCCGTGACTCGTGAGACTTAAGTGAACCTAGAGCTCTGATACCATATTGTCACGACCTAAAATCCTAACTTAGGTCGTGATGGCGCCCAACAGCGGGGTCGGGAAAGCCAACTTTTAAACTACTACGGTTCCTTCTCATTTTCCTTAAACATATCAATATATAGGCTAAGTTACCAAGCTTAGATTATTAACCGATTAGGGGTAATCAACCAGTTTTAAACAAAAGCAGTCATAATGAGGTGTGAGTCCAAAATATGCATATATGTACGGACATAATCTACACAAATACTATGTGTGTGCCAGGAACTAGTGTCACGAGTTGTCACGACCCGAAATCCCACCTTCAGGCCGTGACTGCGTCTAACATTGAACCCGCTAGACAAGACAAAGTGTACAATCAAACTAACTTGATAACACAGAACTAACAGAATTAACTAGAATCGGTTTATAATTTTGAACAATTAAAATAGATAAATTTCAAAGCTAAGTGAAGAGAACGAAACCCAATACATCGCATAAGCCCCAAAATCGGGTGTTACAAACTCACGAAGTATCTATACGAGTGCTAAATACAAAGTCTGAAAGAAAGTACATAATCCTTCTCAGAAATACTGGAAGAAATACAAGACAGAGTAAGAAGCTAGCGATACAAGAGACGCCAAGGCCCACGAACGTCAGTGGTCTACCTTGAAATCTCTGAGGTGGACTGAAGGAGACTCCCTCAACGATGTCCACTAGGTCCGGCGCGGGATCTGCACAACATTAAGAAGTGCAGTGCAGTATCAGTACAACCGACCCCATATACTGAGTAAGTGCCGAGCCTAACCTCGGCCGAAGTAGTGACGAGGCTAGACTTGACAACAATAATCTACCTGTACAGTTCTACAACATATAACATAGAAAACAACAGGAATAAACAGATAAGCATGGGATACGGGAGCAGTTAATGGGGTAGCAAGTGAGATGAATCAGTCAAATAAGCATATAGGAGCAACAAGAAAGGCAAGTTAACGAAAATGTTAATGAAACGGTATAAATGCAAGGAAGGTAAATAATGGCATGGCATCACCCTTCGTGCTTTTACTCTCTTCCTCCCAATGCAATGTACAATGTATAATGATGTAAGTCATGGCACGGAATCACCCTTCGTTCTTTTACTCTCTTTCTCACGATGTAATGTATAACGTATGACAATGTATATCATGGCACGGCATTACCCTTCGTGCTTTCACCTTCTTTCTCACTATGCGATGTATGATGTATCAATGTAGTTCATGGAACAACATCACCCTTCATGCTTTACACTCTTCCTCACTAGTACAATGACAATATCAATGGCAAGGGAATGCAGCATAGTGGGAGTACAATTCATAGTCACCCAGCAAGGGGAAAATATCAGTCAATATCATAATATTGCCCGGCAAGGGTCTCAGCTATAACCAATCTTTTCACGTATATCCTTTACAGTGGGGTTCTCAATAGAACCATTACATCACAAGTTCTTCAACAAGCATCTTCAACAACAATCAACTTCCAAGTAGAGACAATTTCATAATACAATGAATATGGAAGTAATAACAAGAATTTCATCAAAATAGACTCACGGGCATGCTTGACACAAAATGCATAGGTACTCGTCACCTCACCTATGCATTGAACATGGTAACACATAGCACATAGCACAAAATACCTATTCCCTCACCAAAGTTAGGCAAGACACTTACCTCGGGTCCAAAAATAGCAATTCAAGTCTCTAACACCGCCTTTCCTTTTGAATTCAACTCCGAAACGACAGTATCTAGACATAATTAACTTAAATACATCAATAATGACTCAATAATTCAATCCCATAGCCTAATTATCCATTTTCTAGCAACCCTCAGGGGTTGGCCTGGTGGCAATTGACTTGAGCCTTGGGGTTTGCTCCCTTTCAAGGTCTCAAGTTCGAAACCCACTGGGTGCAAACAATTTTTGAGGGCCATCGGACTGGGTAAAATTTGATTTAACCGTGGTGCACTCACGGGAAACTCCTTGCCGAGGGCCTGTGCACCCCTGGGATTAATCGGGGCTCTAAGAGACTCGGACACCCAGGGCTATCAAAAAAAATTTATCCATTTTCTAGCATTCTTCCAAAAATACCAAAATTCAACCCCAAGCCCGCTTGGTCCAAACACGAGGCTGGGACCAAAACCTGATTACCCATACCCCCACAAGTTCAAATATATAATTTATCTTGAAATCCGACCCCAAATTGAGGTTGAATTACCCAAAATCCCATAAACCCTAACTCTACCCCAAAACCCCTAATTTCTACTTTGATTCTAGGATTTTAGGCCTAGATTCTAGATTTTATAACTTACCTATGGAGCTATGGAGGAAGAACCCTTCAAAGATCGCCTATGGGGTGTGGGGAAGAAGGAGGGTAGTGAAAATTGGGAATAAGTCCCGTAACAATTTTGTTTGGGGTTATTAATAATCACTGAACTAATTTGTTCTCTGCGATCGCGGAAGAGGGGCTGCGATCGCAGAGCTTGAAGTTTTCCCTACTATGCGACCGCGGAACAAAAGGTGCGATCGCGGAAGAGCCTGACCTATACGTCTGCGATCGCGGAGGGTATGGTGCGATCGCAGAGAGATGTTACCCAGCCCCCACCCCAGACCACCTATACTCTATGGGATCGCGGAAGAAACTATGTGATCGCATAAAGTCACAGAACCCTCCCCTCTCAGATACACTATGCGATCGTGGAACTAGACCTGCGATTGCAGTGAACAACACCAGACACCAGATATGGACTTCTACACCAAAAATTCTAAGTCGTTTTACACCCCGTTAGCTACCCGAAACCCACCCCAGCCTACGGGACTCAAAACAAAAAACACACACGACTACCAAATCATCCTACAGACTTATTCATGCATTTAAAATCACCAAAATATCATCAAAAACAAGGAATTAAACTCCAAAACTCATAGAATTTTCTTAAAACTTCATAAGGCTCAATTATTCCAATTTTGATCCGAAACACATCATTTCAAGTCCGTTTTACACCAAATTTCACAAATAACTCACATAATATATATTAAACCTGTTCCGGGCTCCGGAACCATAACACGGGCCGGTAACACGGTTTTCACATGAATATTCATTTTCAAAAACCTTTATATTTTTCAGAAAACAATTTTCTTTAAAAATTCATTTCTCAGGCTTAGGACCTCAGAATTCGATTTCCGGGCATACGCCCAAGTCCCATATTTTCCTACGGGCCCTCCCGGGACCGTCAAATCACTGGTCCGGGACCGTTTACCAAAAATGTTGACCAAACTCAACTTTTATCAATTAATTATTAGAAATTTTATTTTTCATCAAGTTTTCACATAAAAGCTTCCCGGCTACCTGCCCGGGCTGCGCACGCTTATCGAGGTGAGATTAAAGGAGGCTTTCGGGGCCTCAGAACACAGATTTAGCTAAATTTATACAGGATGACCGTTTAGGTCATCACAATCTCCACCTCTAAAACAAACGTTCATCCTCGAACGGACATAGAAAAGTACTTGAGTCTGAGAAAAGATGGGGATAACGGCTCCGCATGTCAGACTCGGACTCCCAAGTAGATGCCTCAGCAGGCTGACCTCTCCACTGAACAATAACCGAAGGATAACTCTTCGATCTCAACTGACGAACCTGCCTAGCTAATATGGCTACTGGATCCTCCTCATAAGTCAGATCCTTGTCCAAGTGGACACCGATGAAGTCAAGAACATGGGATGGATCCGCAATATACCTCTTGAGCATAGATACATGAAACACTGGATGCACGACTGATAAATGCGGTGGCAAGGCAAGTCTGTAGGCCACCTCTCCTACCTTATCCAAAATCTTAAATGGACCAATGTACCTAGGGCTCAACTTGCCCTTCTTCTTGAACCTCATCACGCCTTTCATAGGCGACACTCTAAGAAACACCTAATCTCTTGTCATGAAAGCCAAATCTCGAACTCTGCGATCCGTATAACTCTTTTGCCTGGACGGAGCTGTGCGAAGTCTATCCTGAATAATCTTCACCTTGTCCAAGGCATCCTGGACTAACTCAGAACCCAACAATCTAGCCTCTCCCGGCTCAAATCATCCAACCAGAGACCGACACCGTCTACCATACAACGCCTCATATGGAGCCATCTAAATGCACGACTGATAGTTGTTGTTGTAGGAAAACTCAGCTAAAGGCAAGAACTAGTGCCATGAACCACCAAAATCAATGACACAGGCCCGCAACATATCCTCCATAATCTGAATAGTACGCTCGGACTGTCCGTCCGTCTGAGGATGAAATGCTGTGCTCAATACAATCTGTGTGTCCAACTCTCGCTGAAATACTCTCCAGAAATAGGGGGTAAACTGAGTACCTCGGTCTGATATAATGGACATGGGAACACCATGCAATCTAACAATCTATCTTATGTAAATCTTTGCCAACTTCTCTGCTAAATACGACACTGATACCAAAATGAAATGCGCTGACTTGGTCAGCCTATCCACAACAACCCAAACCGCATCAAACAACCTCTGAGTCTGTGTGAGCCCAACTACAAAGTCCATGGTGATACGCTCCCACTTCCACTTAGGAAGCTGAATCTGCTGCATCAAACCACCGGGTCTCTAGTGCTCGTACTTAACCTACTGACAGTTCAAGCACCGAGCTACATAAGCTACAATATCCTTATTCATTCTACGCCACCAATAATGCTGCCACAAGTCCTGGTACATCTTCGCGGTGCCCGAATGAATGGAATACCGGGAACTATGAGCCTCCTGAAGAATCAACTCCGAATACCATCAACATCAGTTACACAAACACGGCCCTGCATCCGCAGAACTCCCTCATCATCAACCGTAACCTGCTTGGCACCTCCGTGCCGGACTGTATCTCTAAGGGTACATAGATAATGATCATCATACTGCATGGCCCGAATACGATCATACAATGAAGAACGGGCCACGGTGTGGGCCAACACACTGCTAGTCTCAGAAACCTCCAATCTCACAAATCGGTTAGCTAAAGCCTGAACATCCAACGCAAGAGGTCGCTCCCCGACTGATAAATAAGCTAGACTGCCCATACTGACTGACTTCTGGCTCAAAGCATTAGCCACCATATTGGCCTTCCCCGGATGATAAATAATGGTAATATCATAATCCTTCAGCAACTCCAACCATCTCCTCTGCCTCATGTTCAACTTCTTCTGTCTGAAAAGATACTGCAAGCTCTTATGGTCTGTGAACACCTCACATGGCACTCCGAACAGATAGTGCCTCCAAATCTTCAAGGCGTGAACAATAGCTGCAAGCTCCAAATCATAAACTGGAACCAGGGTCAAATAAATCCAAAGCATCACTGTGACAAACTGATATAGTACCTGTAATCACCGCATCAGACGCCATAACATTAGGACTAGCCGAAAGTGCATAGATATCTGGCTGGGCTCCACTTGCTCGACCTCCCACTCTATGGCGGCCTCTAGCTGCCTGACCACCACCCCTAGCTGCCTAGGTGGGTGGTGAAGTGACTGGCGCTAAAGTCGAGGGCTGAACCCTCTACTGAGATGAATTACCAGGACGACGAGGACACTGCCTCTACCTATGTCCAAACTCTCCACATTCGAAACAACTACGTGGAGCTGGAGATGGGGACTGAAGAGAACCCTTGCCACCATGATAACCACCGGATGAACCGTGCATAGAAGAACCCTGATATGACGATGCTCTAGAGGAACTCTGAGCTGGAAGGGCACTAAAAGATGAACGTCCCATATGAGAACTGCGGGGACCCTGCCCAGAAGATGTGCCACTATAATATGGGCGAGCTGACTGAGGAGGTCTAAATGGACGACCTCTACTGGGCTGAAACTGCCCTCTAGAAGGGGCACCACTGAAGCTACTTGATCCCCGAGGCCTCTTAGACTCCCTTTTCTCACGCTCCTTCCTGCGAACTGACTCAATGTCCCGAGCAATGTCAAAACCCTACTCGAATATGGCTCCATACACTCTCTCCCTGGTCATCAAAATCCGAAGCTCATACGTGAGACCATCTACAAACCTCCTGATCCTCTCCCTATCATTAGGGACTAACTTAGAAGCATGTCTAGCCAACTCGGAAAATCGCACCTCGTACTGAGTAACTGACAACTCTCCATGGCAAAGCTTCTCAAACTGTCTGCGTTGCTCCTCTCTATGGGACTGAGGAACATACTTCTCCAAAAAGATCGTGGAGAAATGCTGCCAGGTAAGGGGTGTTGAACCAACCGGCCTACGCCTCTCAAATGCCTCCCACCAAGTGAAAGCAGCACCATCAAACTGAAATGTAGCAAATGAGACCCCACTGGTCTCCAGAATACCAGCAGTACGGAGTATCCTCTGGCACTTATTCAGAAAACCTTGGGCATCCTCACCCACTATGGCGCTGAAAGTCGGAGGCTGAAGTCTACTGAACCTCTCTAGCCTATGCTGCTCATCCTCGGGCATAGCAGGGACTACATAGTCCTAAACTGGGGCAACTGGCTGAGCTGGGACTGCCTCCGGTGCCTGATACCCTGTATAACCTGCTCAGGTGTCTGGGCAGCTAGAGTTTGAATGCATTCCCCGACCTGAGTTGTACTAGCAGTAGTAGACATAGCAACTGTCTGAGCCAAACTGGTGCATATTGTCAGTATCTGAGCCAGAGTCTCCTGAAGACCCGGAATGACAATAGGCATTGCCGGTCCCTAAGCCTATCCCGCGGGAGCACCTTCAGCGGGAACCTGATCCTGAATGATAGTGGTATCCTGTGGCACTGTCCCGGCTGCTGCACGGGCTGGTCCCCTACCTCTACCACGGCCTCGACCCCTTGTGGGTCCGGCTGGTGTCTGGTCACCCTGATCAGTAGTGCGTGTCCTTACCATCTGTGAGAGAATGAAACAACAGAAGTTTAGATTTCAAGAACCAATAGAATGGCACGAAAGAGTTCAAGAAAATGAGATTTTCTCCTAAGAGTTCTGTAGCCTCTCGAAGATAAGTACAGACGTCTACGTACCGATTTTCAAGACTCTACTAAACCTGCTCATGACCGTTGAGTCCTATGTAACCTAGTGCTCTGATACCAACTTGTCACGACCCCAAATCCTAACAGGTCGTGATGGGCCCTATCGTGGAACTAGGCTAGCCAACCATCACATAACTACTCATTCATTTTAATATAATTTCTCAAAAACATTAATAACCAGCAAAAATGAGTATAAAAATATCTTCAAGTCTTTAAACCGCAATAATAATCTAACAGTCTAAACAAATCTCCCAAGACTGGAGTCAATCGATCATGAGCATCTAAGAAATAAAATAACTCTGCTAATGTCATAAACAATGTCTAGGAATAAAATACTAATACTAAATAAGGAAGGGAAATGTAGAAGCTGCGGACGCTGGACAGCTACCTCGAAATCCCAAAGCTGACAATGAACGAAACTCGGATGGTTACTGCTCTGAACCAGTACCTGGATCTGCACACAGTGGTGCAGGGAGTAACTGTGAGTACGCCAACTCAGTAGTAATGAAAATAAATCACAGTCTGAAGAATAAGAAACACACAGCAACCACCAATCCACAAAACAGTAATTGCCAAGTCTCAATAATGTGTACATAGCTTTGAAAACAAATTTCCATAAAATCCTTTAAAACAAGTATATTGTTCCAATATTTCTCATTAAAACTCCCAAAATATCAGTATAAGAGAATGAAGTGAATCATAGTTTAAAACTCAGTAAAATATCAGCATAAAACTGCCCCTCGGGCCATAATCATCACTCAGAAATAATCCCTCAGCACCTTAAAGTCACTCAGCATCCGCCCCTCAGGCAACCTCACTATCACTCATGCCTCCCAATCACTCATCACTCGGCACTCGGCACTCGGAACTCGGCAGTCGCACTTAGTAGGTACTTGCGCTCACTGGGGGTGTGTACATACTCCGGAGGGGCTCCTACAGCCCAAGCGCTTTAAACAAGCCAAATCATGGCATCAATCACTCTCGGGCACTCATCCTCTCTCATATCATAACATCCTCACAATATTGGCCCTCGACCTCGTTCAGTTAGACACTCTCAACATGCCACCCAGGCCATAAACAAATAGGGTTCTCGACCCAAAACAGTATTTTATTTCAAGAAATAGTAATATCATCAAATAGGAGTGTCAAAACTTTCACAAGAAAGACTGAGTGTAAAATCATAGTTTCAAAGTGAGGAATATCAGTAAAATATCCCCAAGGGGTTAAAACAGATCGACACTAGGCCCCAAACGTGGCTTACAATCCAAGTATAACAAAACATAGTAATACTAATAACCATATGCTTTAAAAGTGGTTTCACAACTCAATAGTTGCCTAAAAGGGAACATTGTTTCTAAATTTCCAATTCGTGCATGCCCCACACTCGTCATCCAGTGTGTGCATCACTCCAAAATCGTGAAAGGATGCAAATTCCGGGGTTTTATACCCTCGGGACAGGATTTAAAGACATTACTTACCTCAAACTAGCCCGAAAACCTACTCTGCAACACGCTTGCCTCTCGAATCAACGTCCTATTGCTCCAAATCTATAAAGATCCGATTTTTCACATCCAATTATGCTAAGGGAATGAATTCCAATCGAAAAATATCAATTTTAGCACAAAACCCGTAATTAGCCAAAACCTGACCCCTGGGCCCGCATCTCGGAACTTGACAAACTTTATACCAAAACGCTCTTCATCATCTCACGAGTCCGTAAATATAAAGAACTCTGAAATTGGAGTTCGTTTGACCCCTCAAATTATCCCTAAAAGGTCTCATAATCTCAAGCCCTAACTTCACCTTTTTCTACTGATTTTCCCCAACTAAACAATGTTAATTTAGTCCTTAATCACATATTATCGAGTTATAGGGTCCAAAATACTTACCTCAATGAATAAACAACGTATTCCCTCTTCAAAATAACTCCAAAAGCTCTATTCCTGTTCAAAAATGGTGGAAAAGTGGGCAAAGGCCGCATAGGGTTTAATTATATACTGCCCAGTTCCTGATTGATCGCGATCGCGGGACCCAATTGCGATCGCGAGGCACAAATCCACAAGACCCTCAAAAGACCCAACGCGATCGTAACACATGCCACGCGATCACGAACATGCCCACGCGACCGCGTATCACAATTGACCTGCCCCCACACGCGCCTCACTATCCCTACGCGATCGCAAACAAGGCCACGTGATCGCACTGCTTAAGACTTCCAATCTATGAGATCACAGACACACTTACGCGATCGCATATAACAATTTCACCTGACTCGACTTTTACTCTATGCGATCGCGATGAACAAATCACTACTGTGTTAACACCAGAAAACCAACATTTTTCTTAAGTCCAAAAGTGCTCATTTGAGCATCCGAAATGCACCTCAGTCCCTCGGGACCTCAACCAAACCTACCAACATATCCCATAACATCATTCAAACTTAGTCGAGCCTTCGAAACATCAAAAACAACATCAAAACACCAAAACCACATCGAATTCAAGCCTATGAACTTTGAAATTTATAAATTCCACCAACGATGCTGAAACTATCCAAAACACATCCGATTGACCTGAAATTTTGCACACATTATCCAAAATGACATTACGAACCTGTTCCAACTTCCGGAATTCCATTCAGACCCCGATAGCCTATTTTTCACTGCCGACCGAAAATTACCAAAAATTAACTTTCGCCAATTCAAGCCTTATTCTACACCGGACATCACAAAAATATTCTGAACACATTCCTAAGTCCTAAATGACCTAACGAAGCTATCCAAACCATAAAATCCGCATTCCGAGGTCGTTTACCAATAAGTCAACTCTCATTTGACTTTTCCAACTATAGAGCTATTTTTAGAGACTAAGTGTCTCAATTCTCAATACAACCATTCCGATTTCGTGCCTACCAACTCTAACACATCACAAATAGTATAACCAACCTATGACAAGGCAATAACAGTAAATATAATGCGGATTTCACGTAACGACCGACCGGGTCGTTACATGAAGACAAGAAACACACAGCACAAAACACCAATCCACAAAATAGTAAAACACCGAGTTTCCATAAAGTATACATTTAATACATAAGTTTGAAAACCAATTTCCGAAGAAAAACCTTTGAACAAGTATATTTTCCCATATGATTTTCAGTAAAACTCCCAGTAATATCAGTTTGAAAGATGAAACGAATCATAATCAAAACTCAGTAAAATATAATTATAAACTGCCCCTCGGGCAAAATCATCACTCATAATCTCTCCCTCAGCACTTCACCATCACTCAACAACAGTCACTCAGCACCTCACAGTCACTCAGCATCAGCCCCTCGAGAAACCTCACTGTCACTCATGCCTCCCAATCACTCATCACTCTGAACACGACACTCGACACTCTCACTCAGTAGGTAGCTGCGCTCACTGGGGGTGTGTACAGACTCCGGAGGTGCTCCTACAACCCAAGCGCTATAAATAATCCAAGTCATGGCATCAATCACTCTCAGGCACTCGGCCTCTCTCATATCATAACATCCTCACAATATTGGCCCTCGACCTCACTCAGTTAGACACTCTCAACATGCCACTCGGGCAATAAATAAACAGGGTTCTCGACCCAAAACAGAATTTCATTTCAAGAAATAATATCAATAAACTCTGAGTGTCAAAACAAATTTAGTAAGAAAGACTAAGTGCAAAATCATAATTTATAAGTGAGGAATATCAGTAAAGTAACCCCCAAGGGGTTAGAATAGATCAGCACTAGGCCCCAAATATGGCTTACAGCCCAAATATATCAAAACATAGTAATACTATAAAACATATGCTTTAAAAGCAGTTTCGCAACTCAATAGTTGCCCAAAAGGGAACATTTTTCCAAATTTCAAATTCGTGCACGCCCCACACTCGTCATCCAGTGTGTGCGTCACTCCAAATCCGTTAAAGGATATAAAGTCCGGGGTTTCATACCCTCAAGACAGGATTTAAAGACATTACTTACCTCAAACTAGCCCGAAAAGCTACTCCGCAACATGTTTTCCTCTCGAATCAACTTCCGATTGCTCCAAATCTATAAAGATTAGATTTTTCACATCAAATTATGCTAAGGGGATGATACCCAATCGAAAGATATCAATTTTAAGCACAAAACCCGAAATTAGCTAAAACCTGACCCCTGACCCATATCTCAGAACTTAACAAAATACCAAAACGATCCTCATCATCTCACGAGTCCGTACATATAAAGAACTCTGAAATCGGAGTCTGATTGACCCCTCAAATCACCTCTAAAAGGTCTCATAATCTCAAGCCCTAGTTTTCCCCTTTTTCCACTGATGTTTTCTTAATTGAACAATTTTAATAAGGTCTTTAATCACATATAATTGAGTTAATATGTTCAAAAAGCTTACCTCAATGACGCACAAGTGTTTTCCCCTTCAAAAACCCTCAAAACGCTCGGAACCCGTACAACAATTGTGAAAAGAGGGTTAAAAATCGTCAAGTCCCCTTTTTATACTTTTCTGCCTAGGCTTTTCGCACATGCGGCCAAAAATCGCACCTGCGCTCAGGTGGACTGCACGTGCGGTTTTTCATTAAATCGGGCAATCTCCACACTTGGGGCTTCACTTCTGCACCTGCGACCTCGCAGGTGCGATCAAATATCCGCATCTGTGACTTTACACTAACCCAGCCAAGTTCCGCATCTGCAGAGTCTTGTCCGCTTCTGCGGGCCCACACTTGCGGTTCCCCATCCGCAGGTGCGGTTACAATATAAAATTCACACCAACAGTTGTTTGCTGCACTTTTCAACTCTAAAACTTCCCGTTAACCGTCTGAAATCGATCCTGAGCCCCTCGGGACCCCAACCAAACATACCAACATATCATATATGATCGTTCAAACTTAGTTGCACTCTCAGAACACCCAAAATAACATCAAAACACCAAAATCACATCAAATTCAAGCCTATGAACTTTGAAATTTCTAAATTCCACCAACGATGCTGAAACTATCCAAAACACCTTTGATTGACCTGGAATTTTGCACACATATCCAAAGTGACATTACAAACCTGTTTCAACTTCCGGAATTCCATTCTGCCCTCGATAGCCTATTTTCCATTGCCGACCAGAAATCATTAAAAACTAACTTTCGCCAATTCAAGCCTAATTCTACACCGGACATCACAAAAATATTCTGAACACGCTCCTAAGTACCAAATCACCTAACGAAGCTATGCGAGCCATAAAATCCGCATTCCGAGATCGTTTACCAATAAGTCAACTCTCAGTTGACTTTTCCAACTATAAAGCTGTTTTTAGAGACTAAGTGTCTCAATTCTCAGTACAACCATTCTGAACCCGAGCCAATCGACCCCAACACGTCATAAAAAGTATAACCAACTGATGTTTAGCTTAAAGTATATATATTTTCATGTATATCGCATCATACTCTACTCTTATCTCGTGAGTTTTAGATGTTAATTTGGATGATTTATATTGATTTATGGTATTTTTATGTGTAGGGATGATTCAGGAGCAATTGGGGGCGAAACGCGTGGAACTAGAGCAAAAACGGACAAAAAGCAAAAAAATAGAATTTTGGGGGCCACAAGCAGCGCTGGGTGCCACCTGTGGCGCTGGAGGCAGTGTCAATCTGGAGGAAGCGCCCTGGTGGGCGCCCGGGTGCTACCCAAGGCGCTAGTGACGGGAATTTGTCCTATTTCTCCCGGGACTCAATTATTTCAGCCCTAGACCTACCCCAACGCGTATAAAAGCAAGTCTAAACATATTTTTGAAAGAAGGGAGGTGATTTTGGAGAGAAAACGACTGAGCAAAACACTTGGGAGGACGGATTCAATCAATTCTTCCACATCTTCTCTAGTATTCATTGATTGTATGTTGAAAAAACATGATTTTTGATTATTGTATGAATATGTGTGGCTAAGAACCCTATTATTCTAGGGTCATGGGTGGAACATGAACAGTATTTTCAAAGCTTAATTTAACAAAGTTGATGTTATCATATTGGGTTGTTTATTTAATTTTGTTCTTAATTACTTTGTTGAGTAGCTAACAATGAAATACTATCCACGAATCTAGAGTTGAACTCGAAAGTGGGAACTCTAGATTGCATATAGAATTAAATAGAGCAAGTTCTTGAACCCGGGCATCGGGGAACAAATTCGCCATTAGGATAGACATATACCTAATTGCCTTGCTTGGTTGAAATACAGGAGGTGCAATTGCGCTCTTGTTAATCTTGGTGCCATAGACATATAGGCATTAAGTTAACTTGAATAGGCGAGTAAGAATTCGAAAGATTCTTACGAGCAATATAAACCTTGTCAATCAACGATCTAGATAATTCAACTAGTTATTTTAAGCCTAGAACAGAACTCGAGTGTTAAGTGGCCCGTGACCCTAGAATATTTCCACCTATTAATTGTTAATCGAAATTGCTATTCGTTTTGGTTGATTTTTAGTTAATTAATTACCTAGTATTTTTAGGTAGCAACTTAATTCATCATATCTCTTGTGTTAAATTTCTTGAACTGACAAGTTAATTGAGTTGATTTTGTCAAAAGTTAATCATAAGTCTTCGTGGGACGATACTCTACTCACTAATGTATTACTTGATGACCACGTGTACTTGCGTGTGTGTTTGGTCGCAACAAGTTTTTGGCGCCGTGCCGGGGACTTAGAAATTAGCTATTTGACAAGTTGAGCTTTTATTTCTTGTTTGTTCAAGTTTTACGTTTCCCTTTTTTGTTTATGTCAACGCAGGCTCTTCTCTTGAATGCGGAGGA
Organism: Nicotiana undulata; assembly: GCA_005239495.1. Taxonomy (NCBI): domain Eukaryota; kingdom Viridiplantae; phylum Streptophyta; class Magnoliopsida; order Solanales; family Solanaceae; genus Nicotiana; species Nicotiana undulata. The sequence goes on along the minus strand of ML263173.1, from coordinate 21,783 downwards.
GTAGAAGCGCAAACACCCTCCTTCCTCTGGATCCATAAATTGAACGCACATTTCATAGAACAAGGAGGGAGTTCGAAGTAAGAACGAGAATAAACGGAGAGTTGGACAGTGTAGTTCAACCACAGCCAATAGAGATGGCAGGTAATGAGGAACGTCCGGTGATAGAGGCAGCAAGGCTCAATCTGGCCAATATGACTCAGGCTATCGTGAAGCCTGACATCACAGGGCATTTTGAGCTCAAATAGTACATGGTACAACTGATTCAGTCCACAGGGCAGTATGTGGGGCTCTCTTATGAAAATCCACAAAGGCATATTAGAACTTCTTGGAAATCACGGACAATTACAATTATCCGAACGTCTCCAAGGATTATGTCAGGCTGACATTGTTTACCTTTTCACTATTGGGGGAAGCTAAGGAATGGTTGCAGAAGGAGCCCGTAAATTCAATCGGAACTTGGGATGATTTGGCAAGGAAATTCCTAATTAAGTTTTTTCCTACCAAAAAGACAAAAGCACTGAGGATCCAAATTCTTGGGTTTCATCAACGGGATGGCGAAACACTTCGTCAAGCCTGGGAAAGATACAAGAAACTACTCAGAGACTGCCCACATCATTATCAGACTGATGAGGTATTGGGGCACACTTTTGTTGATGGGCTAGAAGAGGCATCAAAGATGAATCTTGATTCAGCTTGTGGGGGTAGTTGCATGGCCAGACCATACAATGAAATTCAACTCTTGCTAAATAACTTCACTGCTAATGATCATAATTGGCAAGGAGATGGGGATGCAAGAGGAGTAATTAAACCAAAGGCAGTAGGAGTGATGGAACTTGATGACGTTGCATCCATGAGAGCAGATATCGCAAAGCTGGCGAATTAGATGAACAAAATGATAATGCAGCACACACAACAGGTGCAACATGTGCAACATATGTCTATTTACTGCAAGATATGTGGTGACAGTCATGTGAGTGACATGTGCCCCACAAATCCAGAGTCTATATATTATGTGGGGCAAAATAATAGGGGTCAAATGAATCAACATGCACGATATGGGAACACATACAACCCCAATTGAAGGAATCATCCTAATTTTTCATGGGGCGGAAATCAACAAAATCAGAATCAATATAGGCCCCAAGGTAATTTCAATCAGCCCCAGAAACCACCCCAACAGGCAGAAGAGAGTACGAATGACTTGCTTAAGAAGTTGCTGCTTGACAACCAATATCTCAGGACGGATTTCAAGAATCTTGAGAGGCAGATGGGACAGTTAGCAGCTAATCAAAACACTAGACCTGCAGGTGCTCTTCCTAGTGATACAGAAAAAAATCCTCAAGTTAATGCAGTTACACTCAGAAACGGGAGGGAATTAGAGGAAGTGCCAAATAAGAAAAAAGACAAGCCTTCACCTGAGGGAGAACTGATCCCTAAGGCAACCCCTAAAGAAAAGTCAAATAATGCAGGTTCAGAGCAAGTAAAGGTTGACAGGACACCACCCCCTTTCCCCCAGAGGTTGCAGAAAAAGAATGATGATCGCATGTTCAACAAATTCCTCTCTATGTTGAGCCAGGTTCAATTAAATATTCCATTGGTGGATGTGCTTCGTGAAATTCCAAAATATGCTAAGAACATCAAAGATGTAGTGGCTCACAAGAGAAAATTGACTGAGTTTGAGACAATTGCACTTACTGAGGAGTGCACTTCAAGGGTCCAGAACAAGCTCCCTCAAAAGCTTAAGGATCCTGGTAGTTTCACCATTCCTATGTGAATTGGCAATATTGATGTGGGTCGTGCTATGTGATTTAGGGGAAATCATCAATCTGATGCCCTTGTCTTTGTTCAAGCAATTGGGTTTGGGACCTCCGAGACCCACTACTGTGATGCTGCAATTAGCTGACAGATCCATACCCCACCCTGAGGGAGTTATCGAAGATGTGTTGTTGCAGATTGGGAAATTCATCTTCCCAGTTGATTTCATTATTCTTGACTTTGAAGCTGATGAACAAGTTCCAATCATATTAGGATGACCTCTCTTGGCTACAGGTGATGCAATAATCAAAGTGAGAGAGGGAAAAATGATAATGAGGGTGGATGACGATGAAGCAGTATTCAATGTGTACAAAGCAATCCAACTTCCCCGCCAGTATGAGGAGCTTTCCATGATATCTGTTGTTGAGGTTGATGAGCAACTCCTTGACACGAGTGTACATCTAGACGATTCTCTAGAAAAAGCACTCATGTTATTTGATAGCATGATTATTGATGAGGAGGTTGAGGAGATGATGCATATCCTAGATGCATCTTGTGCGTACATGCTTGGGAGAACCCCATTTGAACCTCTCAATAGGCCGAGTGGGCCTTCGCCAAAGCCATCAATTGAAGAAGCTCCAAAATTGGAGCTTAAGCCCCTACCCCCTCAACTTCAATATGCTTATTTGGGGAACTCTAACAATTTATCTGTTATTGTTTCTTCTGAACTGTCTGAATTGCAGGAAGAGAAGTTATTGAGAGTGCTAAGGGAGCACAATAGAGAAATTGGATGGACAATGTATGACATAAAAGGCATTTGTCCAGCTTTCTTCATGCATAAAATCCTCATGGAGGAAGGTCACAAGCCAAGTGTAGAGCAACAACGCTGACTGAATCCAATCATGAAAGACGTGGTAAGAAAAGAAGTGATTAAGTGGCTTGATGCAGGTATTGTATTTCCTATCTCTGACAGTAAGTGGGTAAGCCCCGTGCAATGTGTACCTTAGAAAGGAGGGATGACTGTGGTGGTCAATGAAAATAATGATTTAATTCCTACAAGAACTGTCACCGGGTAGAGAATTTGCATTGACTATAGAAAATTGAACAATGCCACCCGGAAAGACCACTTCCCCCTCGCCTTTATTGACCAATTGCTTGACAGATTAGCTGGCCAGGAATACTACTGTTTCGTGGACGGTTACTCGGGGTATAATCAGATTGCTATAGCCCCTGAAGACCAAGAGAAAACCACATTTACGTGTCCCTAGGGCACGTATGCGTTCAAACGAAAGCCATTTGGTCTTTGTAATGCACCTGCAAATTTTCAAAGGTGTATGATGTCTATTTTTACTGACATGGTTGAAAAAGGTGTGGAAGTATTCATGGACGATTTCTCTGTGTTTGGGAACTCTTTTGATAATTGTTTAATGAACCTTGACAAAGTACTTGCTAGATGTGAAGAGACAAACATGGTCCTAAACTGGGAAAAGTGCCATTTCATGGTACGTGAGGGTATAGTCTTGGGGCATAAAGTGTCAAATAATGGTTTGCAGGTGGATAGAGCAAAAGTGAAGGCGAATGAAAGATTTCCCCCACCGATCTCCGTAAAAGGCATTCGCAACTTTCTGGGCCATGCAGGTTTTTATCGTCGTTTCACTAAAGATTTTTCGAAAGTTTCTTCTCATTTGTGCAGGCTCTTAGAGAAAGATGTACCCTTCAAGTTGGACGATGCATGTCTGAAAGCATTTGAGGAGCTAAAGGGAAAGCTGGTGACTGCCCTAATTATTGTCGCTACAGATTGGGAGCAACCCTTTGAGCTGATGTGCGATGCAAGTGACATAGAAATCGGAGCTGTTTTGGGGAAGAGGAGAAACAAAATATTCCACTCCATTTACTATGTGATCAAGACTCTGAATCCAGCTCATATGAATTACACAGTTACTGAAAAAGAGCTGCTTGCAGTGGTGTGGGCATTTGACAAGTTCAGATCCTATCTGGTGGGGACAAAAGTCAGCGTCTACACAGATCATTCGGCTATTAGGTACTTATTTGAGAAGAAAGACGCAAAGCCAAGGCTGATTCGTTGGGTCCTACTCCTGCTAGAATTTGACTTAGAGATCCGAGATTGAAAAGGGACAGACAATCAAGTAGCTGATCACTTATCCCGGCTCGAATATCGGAGCCACATAGCTGGGGGAGGAGGGGTCAATCAAAGAAACATTCCCCGACGAGCAATTATTAGCAATCACCTCAGGTGAGGCCCCATGGTATGCTGGTTATGTGAATTTTATTGAAAGTGGGGTGACACCACCGGAATTGACACCTGAAAATAGAAGGAGATTCTTACATGATGTGAGGCTCTACATATGGGATGAGCCATTTTTGTATAGGCAGTGCGCAGATCAGTTGGTGCGTAGATGTGTTCCTGAGGAAGAGATGAATGCAATATTACATGACTGCCATGCTTCACCATATGGTGGTCATCACGGTGGAGACATGACTGCTCAAAAAGTGCTACAATTAGGTTTCTATTGGCCAAAATTGTTTAAGGATGCACATGCCTTTGTTCAAAATTGTGATAAATGCCAAAGAACATGAACTATCACGAAGAAGCACGAGATGCCCTTGCAAAATATTCTAGCAGTTGAGCTTTTTGATGTCTGGGGGATTGATTTCATGGGACCTTTCCCGTATTCTAATGGTCACAGGTACATCTTAGTGGCGGTTGATTATGTGTCTAAGTGGGTAGATGCCATTGCTCTTCCTACTAATGACGCAAAGGTGGTGGTAAGTTTTGTCAAGAAGCACATATTTACACGTTTTGGGACTCCAAGAGTGTTGATAAGTGACGGTGGTACTCACTTTTGTAACAAATTTCTGAATAATGTTCTTGCAAAATATGGAGTCAAGCATAAGGTTTCCACTGCATATCATCCCCAAAAAAGTGGTCAAGTAGAAGTTTCAAACAGAGAGGTAAAGCAGATCTTGGAGAAAACAGTGAGCGGGAATAGGAAAGATTGGGCCGCGAAATTGGATGACGCATTATGGGCATATCGAACTGCATATAAGAGCCCCATCAGAACTTCTCCGTATAGGTTGGTTTATGGGAAAGCATGCCATTTGCCCGTTGAGCTTGAACACAAAGCTTATTGGGTGATTAAAAAGCTAAATGTGGAGATGGACTCAGCCGGTGAAAAGAGATTGCTGCAACTAAATGAGCTTGATGAGTTTCGACTGCACGCATATAAAAATGCCAAGTTATATAAAGAAAAGACGAAAAGGTGGCATGACAAGCACATTAAACATCGTGAGTTCGAACCAGGCCAGGAAGTTCTCTTGTTCAATTCAAGGTTGAAGCTTTTCCCCGGAAAGCTTAAGTCTCGTTGGGCAGGTCCTTTCGTTGTGGTGAGTGTAAGGCCTCACAGAGCGGTGGAATTGCATGATAAGAGCTCAACTGGCACGTTCTTAGTAAATGGCCAGATAATAAAGCATTATTGGGATGGTGACATTGCACGACATAAGACCTTGGTGGACTTAGCCGATGCGTAAACATGTGTTAAGTCGTGCCGCGACGTTAAATCAGGCGCTTGTTGGGAGGCAACCCAATTTGTATTGCTTTCATAGTTAACTTCTTAATTTTTGGGGTAGATAGATTTTGCATTTTTTCTTTGTAGGATTAGAATCTATGAATTTAATGGTGTAGGACATGCAATTGAGTAGTTAAAAAGACTAGGGGGATCAGGTGATTTTATAATAAAAAATAAAAATAAAAATAAATTTCGGCGTTACAGCGCCAGGCGCTCTCTATAGCTGCAGAGGCAAAATGATTTTACCCCCCAGCGCCAGGTACAACGCCAAGCGCTGGCTGGGGGGAATTTAAAATATTATTATTATTTTTTTATTATTATTATTTTTAATTCTAACCCTTACCCATTTACCCACTTATACAAACAATATAACCCATCTTCTACCCATATACCCAAACCCACTTGCACTATAATTCCTAAAACTCTAAAAATCAAGAGAAAAACAAAATGCACATCCTCTCCCTCTTCCTTTTGGCTGAATCCCATCTCACTCTCTCTAACAATTTCAATTTTTTTTTCTCTTGTTTTCCTTCTCTAATCTTCAGGTATTTCTTCTTCTTCCTCTTTTATGTGTTTTAGTGTATAAATTAAAGGTATTACCCATCCCCATGCACCCTAACTCCATACCTCCCCTTTATGAAATTGTAAGCATATTATGGTGGTTTGGTTGTCATTGTTGGAATTTTCTTTTTGGTGTTTATTATGTGATTGGAGTAGTAAACTAAAAGTCCCTCTACTGCATTAAAAATTGGGATGGCTTTTCTCTTCCACCATTGTTTAATTCTAGAGCTTACACTTTATGCCCTTAAGGTGTTTGTAAAAATGCTTAAATGATGTTTTGGGTACCCCGGTGAAGTCTTGAGTAACCGGGTGTCTTTATGATTAAATTTGGGGTAAGTGTGGGGTGTGTAGTATTGCTCTACATGCTAAAGGTTGGAGCTTTAATGCAACAATTATGTCTTCACATCATTTGTATCATATATTGTATGTTGTTGACTTGTTGTAGCATTTAGATAATGTAGTGAGTTGTGTAGCTTATAACATGGAGTAACACATGCCTATTTTGCTTCAATTAATGTGAATTCATGGAGCCATGATAATTTAATTATTTAGAGATCTTGGGGAAGTCTTGAGTACCCATAGCTTTAGGATGCAACACTTGTGCATTTTCGCATAAAAATCATGAAAATAGTTAAAATTGCACCTTTGGTTTTAAGTGTGGGGTCCTTGAGGGATTTGCACCATAACCTTAGGTACACTACTTGATAAAGTCTCGTGTTCTTGTGTTCATTGTGTTGCAGGATCCCAAATGGCTCGTGATAGTACTACAAAAAGCAAAGGCATTGAAAAATCATCTTCCACCTCACCGACAACTAAAAAAAGAAAGCAAGGAGAGGGCCCTTCTCGCCAAGCTAAAGGCAAGCAATTGGCCGAGAGCTCACGCCCTACACCGTTAAAACCCCGACCCCTATTGGACTTCGTGACTGATGCGGCGATTGCCTGGCACCGGGAATTTATGCCAAATGGTCGTTATGTCTCCGAGGTCTGGATTAATACAAAGGCCTTGGAAAGGAACTTTCCTGAAGTAATGAGCCAACTCCGTGCAAGACACATGGAGAAATTATTGACATGCCCCGGACCGGCAAATCTGAGTATGGTCCGGGAACTTTATGCTAATTGGGACGCCGGGCGTGATATTTCACGGGTACGGGGCAAGGAGATCAAAATGCACAGGGCCGATATCTGCAAGTACCTGGGGGTTGAAGATGTTGACCCAAGGCGACTAAAAGAATTTGTCAAAAGCCCCAACTACACCTTGATTCGTCACACTTTGTGTGGCGTTGACTCAAATGCCAAATGGGTCAAACAGCATGGCACGCATCATCTTCACATGGTTCGGTCCGATTTTACCAAGACTGCCAAGGTGTGGTAGAATTTTGTACAGGCCCGTCTCATGCCTGCTGAGCATATTAGTGTCTGCACTCATGCTCGAGTGTGTGTCATCTATTTTTTTATGACAGGCCGACCCATAAATGTGGGCGAGTTGATATTAGGAGAGATGGCCCGTACGAGGTTCGGGCGGCAAATCAAGAGGTTTTTCTTTGGCAACTTGCTCACCAAGTACATGCTGGATTGCGGGGCGCCTGAGTACCCGGATTATGACGAGGTGGTGAAGCCTCCTCCCAGACTAATGGACATTACTACACTGTTGGAGACTTCATCCGAGCTCACACCAGCTGCACGTTCTGAAAGGGATGAGAGCTTTATAAGGTATATGTACAAAACTATGAACTTCTTAATGTGCAAGGCAGGTGCCACTGATGTGGAATGTATGGAGTTATGCAGTGCGCTAACCAGTTCTGCCAAAGAGATGTTGGGGATTGCACCTGCAGCCCATCCATTCTTCTGAGGACGTAAACACAGTCCGCTACTCTGACTCCGAGGATGAAGGTGGTGAAGAGGCGACCGGACCCCGAGCTGTGGTTCCTCTAGGCCCGGATGATGATGAGCCGGCAGCTACGGCATTGGAGACTTCGGATTGACAGGGAGCAATTCTTTTCACCCTACTTTGTGCTTTAATTTGTTTATGCATGTGGTACTATGCATGTTTTAAGTGTGGGGTGGGAAAGATATTCTTTATGATATTGTTGTATAAATTGTATAATTGTCTCCTTTCAAAAAAAATTTGTTATTTATTTTAGTTGTGTTTGGTTAATTAGTTTTTGTTTTTAAATCTGATTTTTAATTTGTAGTTTATTTAGTATTCATTTTATTAAAAAAAAATTAAAAAAAAATGAGAAAAAGCTCGGACTTCTCCCGACGATGGAGCTGTTGGACAATTTTCTTGAGGGATTAAGGTCCGAGTAAAATACCAAAAATATATATATTTTTTTTAGGTAGTTAGGTAGTATCCCTTTATTTTTCTTTCGACACCGATTCTTTTCCAAGGGTGTAGCTCGAACCGGATATTCTAGTTAGTTGTATTTTTATCTTTTCTTAGGAGTAGGCTAAGGAAGAAAGTTGAGATTCTCTAAGATACCTATTGATATGGTTGGTGTTGGCTAGTTAAGTTATGGCACACGCTCTGTCTTCCTGCATGTGTGATTTGATTTGTAATGCCTAAGTAAATTAAGTACCCTACTCAGTGACGCCTTTTTTTTTCCTCAGTTGATTGACTTGTATACAACCTAGTGCATTGTTGCTTAAAAATTCTCAACTTGTTATGCTTGCTTGACTTGAGAGTCACACACAACCGTCCTGAGTGAGTCAAGTGTCATGTGTGTGTAAGGATTGTTGACTTTTTGTGCTATTCCGTGTAGTCTAGAACTTGCCCCGTGTATTATCAACGCGAAATCATTAAGTTATGCTAGTCTAGGAGATGACGTAGGCATTTATTTCTTGATCATAAAGGCACTTATTATTTACAAATAAAATTTCCCCGTTGCTAACACTTTGAGCCTATAGACTGTTTCCTTGGCAACCACATTACAAGCCTTTATCCTTTTGTTCTTAATTTACATTGTTTTGATCTTTTTACCTCTTAAAGCACTTTAATTGTGAAATGAACGCTTAAAGAAGTGAGAAAGGACTAAGTGTGGGGTGGCTTTTGAGTGGAACCATGGAAGAGCCTGTAAGGTGCACTAAAATTGTGAAAAACGTTCACTAGCTTATGAACTTCATAGTATGGAGTGTGTGAAGAAAAAAAAAACAAATAAAAGTGGAAAGACACACATCTCCTAATCATTCTCATTCATGCTAGTGAAACCATAGAGGTGCTTAATGGAGAAGAGGGATATGTTACCTATGATGTATGACAAGTGTATGGATTGAGAAGAAAGTGAGCTTGATTTTCAAATGTAGTGTATTAAAGTGCTTAGGAGGGTTAGTCACTATTCCTAAATATATCCTACCCGCCCCTTAGCCTACATTATAACCTTAAAGTCCTAATTGATCCTAGATTTGGCTAGCTTAGATTAGTAGAGATGTACACTATGGGCAAGCTTATGGCACACGACCACGGGATGCACATGAATTCTTTGTGAGAGCGAGTGAACTTGGTTCAATTGTGTGATGTCCTTAATTTATGTTCAATGACATATTGGAATGTATGGACTACTTTGATACTCACTATTTTGCTTGTGGTGAGGGCACTTAGTCTCATGACGGATTGGTGATGTTGTATTCTTTCTTGTGTTGGGTGAGTGTGTGAGTTAAGGATGCTTAGTGGTAACAAGTCATCTTTTGAGGTAAGGTGGTTGTAGAGGGGGTGCTTGAGTTGTTTGAGTTCTTGACTAATATTGAGTATACTTGGGCTATCTAAAAGCGGGAAGAATGTGAAAAATTGTGTGTTCATGCTTAATTGTTAATATCGATTATATTCATAAGGTAGGGTGTTGGTTGAATTAATTGTGAAGTCCGCTTTCATATTGTTAATCGTGTCGGAGGGCAGTAGTTTGTCCCATTGCTCGAGGACGAGCAAGAGTCTAAGTGTGGGGTGTTGATGTTTAGCTTAAAGTATATATATTTTCATGTATATCACATCATACTCTACTCTTGTCTCGTGAGTTTTAGATGTTAATTGGGATGATTTATATTGATTTATGGTGTTTTTATGTGTAGGGATGATTCGAGAGCAATTGGGGGAGAAACGCGCGAAATTAGAGCAAAACCGAACAAAAAGCAAAAAAATAGAATTTTGGGCGCCACCTGTGGCGCTGGAGGCAGTGTCAATATGGAGGCAGCGGCTTGGTGGGCGCCCGACGCTACCCAGGGCGCCAGTGACGGGAATTTGTCCTATTGCGCCCGGGACTCGGTTATTTCGGCCCTAGACCTACCCCAACACGTATAAAAGCAAGTCTAAACATATTTTTGAAAGAAGGGAGGTGATTTTGGAGAGAAAACGACCGAGCAAAACACTTGGGAGGACGGATTCAATCAATTCTTCCACATCTTCTCTAGTATTCATTGATTGTATGTTGAAAAAACATAATTTTTGATTATTGTATGAATATGTGTGGCTAAGAACCCTATTATTCTAGGGTCATGGGTGGAACATGAACGTTATTTTCAAAGCTTAATTTAACAAAGTTGATTTTATCATATTGGGTTATTTATTTAATTTTGTTCTTAATTATTTTGCTGAGTAGCTAACAGTGATATACTATCCACGAATCTAGAGTTGAACTCGAAAGTGGGAACTCTAGATTGCATATAAAATAAAATAGAGCAAGTTCTTGAACTCGAGCATCGGGGAATGAATTTGCAATTAGGATAGACATATACCTAATTGCCTTGCTTGGTTGAAATACAGGAGGTGCAATTGCGCTCTTGTTAATCTTGGTGCCATAGACGTATATACATTAAGTTAACTTGAATAGGCGAGTAAGAATTCGAAAGATTCTTACGAGTAATATAAACCTTGTCAATCAACGATCCAGATAATTCAACTAGTTATTTTAAGCCTAGAACATAACTCGAGTGTTAAGTAGCCCGTGACCCTGGAATATTTCCACCTATTAATTGTTAATCGAAATTGCTATTCGTTTTGGTTGTTTTTTAGTTAATTAATTACTTAGTATTTTTAGGTAGCAACTTAATTCATCATATATCTTGTGTTAAATTTCTTGAGCTGACAAGTTAATTGAGTTGATTTTGTCAAAAGTTAATCATAAGTCTTCGTAGGACGATGCTCTACTCACTACTTTATTACTTGACGACCACGTGTACTTGCGTGTGTGTTTGGTCGCAACAACAACCTATGACAAGGCAAAATTAGTAATAATAATACATGTTCTACAGAACGACCGACCGGGTCGTTACAATACATGGTGAGAAGCCGTATATAATACATAACAAATAGACCCACAGAATTTTGCGGTGTGTATATGATTGAAAAAATATTAAAATTTAAACCAATTCCAAAACTATTATCAAAAGAAGAGAAGTGGATACAATGATAATTCAAAATATCCATGAATAATTTGTATAGTTTAGTACCTTTAACATTAACATTAAATTTCTAAAAAATAGTGGATCAAGAAGACGTACGAGTGATTTGAATAAAAGGGATTTGGGATATGTTGGGTTATAACAGAGTAAAGGGTAATTTTTTAAAAATTTACTAATGGTAGGAGTAAATTTGGCCGAATAGTATAACGGTAGGAGTAAATTTGGGTGAATAGTATAACGTAGGTCAAATGTAGATAATATTCGAATGTAAAGGATTAAATTTGGACCTTTTCCCTAAAAACAAATTGTTTCCTGCTTAACATTTAGAATATTTGAAAAGTGAGCATATATATTCTTAGAAAAACATCTTCTCATGAACTATTGAACACAACTTTTCCAAGATTTATTTCAGAAAACTAAACTAAACCAAACTCAATTGCCACCTTGGAGTCCCTTTCTTTGATCCTTTTTTCACTTCATTATTTTATGGTTTGATGCACTACCAATTAATTTATTTCCTCGTAATTGCTCCTTTCTTTATGTTTTTCATTCAAATTCAACTTCATGTTTCCTAAAACAAATTGAAGGGGCCAGGGGAAGGTGGAGAGGAAAAGATCAGTAGGGAATGGACCATTAATAAATTTGCCAAAAATCACAAACTTCACAAACTGATATGATATATTGTCAATTCTTTTGTAACAAGACAAAGTCACAGGTCATTTTCTTTCTCTTTGCTCCCAAAACTTGCCTAATGTTTATATGAATGGCCTAAAGAGACAACCGCCGGTACACCAAGTTATTGTTTAGGGTTTAGGCTACTCTATCAAGTTAGATAGTTGGCAAATAATGAGCAATTGTATGATTCTTTGGTTAGAAAACTGATATTTAAATCTATATATAATATAAAAGTGGGAAATAGAAAAGTGAAATGACACCTCTCTTAAGCTAAGAAACACATTTATCTTTTTTCTCTTTCTTTTGGGGTTTTTCATCTTTTTGATTTTTTCATTTATTTTATATTAAAAATTCTATGTCCATAACTCACACATCTTGATCTTCATAACCTATATATTTAATAATCTCAATAACTCTCATGTCTTTCATATTCATAACCTTTAAATATTTAATGTGTAAGTTTATGACTATTTATTATATGTTCCTCCATATGTATCTATAAAAGGACTTCTTTGTTTTGAACAATATGATTGATACTAACTTTATATTTTGCTTATAATTATTTGAGCTATTTCTATGTCGAAGGTTGTAGTGAAAAAGAAAAATTATACTAAGATGTGGTATAATTTCTATTCTTTATTTTTTATTCAAGGTAAATGTACGAAGATATTCCATACATGTGAGAATCTTAAGAAGAATGTTTAAGGTAAAGTGTCAAATAATAAGGTGAAGATCGAAGTAACGCGTATTTTCTTCTCATTAATGGTCTTTGATTTTGTCATCTTTAGGTTTATGTTGTATAAGTTGAATTAGTGATTTATTTTTTTTCAAATAATACATAATGATTTTGATATCTGTTTTTTGTTGTATATATTTTTAATCTACAATTGCAATAACTTTGAGTCGTGATTTTATCCGATGTCGAAGTGAGATTCTAATGTGTTTTTATTCTCCTATTATATATAGATTTATTATTTTTATAAATATATTTTTCTATATGTTCTTAATTCTTTTGCCTCTATTTCTTTTCTTCAATGAATATTTTTTAATTAGGCATTAATCTATGACACTGATAATTTGTAGATAATTTTAAGTTAACATACAATGTAATCTGATTAATTAAGAATTCACATGTAATAATATGTTATTACCGATAAAAAATTTAACACTGTGAATGGGGCAGACTTTCAGTAGTTTAAAACGAGTTATTACCTTTATGAAATAAATAATTTTTTTATTTTCGGGTTATACTATCGATGATTGAAAACTTAGTGAAGTTCATAATCAACTTGCAAACAATACTCATTATTCTAATATTGGGATTTACACACAATGAGTTTTGATTCTTATCTTATTAAGTGTCTTATTGAAGATGTTTTCATTAAATAAATTAATCGTTCATGTGAATGCTTGGTGCATTTTATATTCTTTAAAGTGTGACATTCTCTAATTTAATATTGTAGTTACTCAATTAAATGTATCACATAAAATCATGCTTTAACTACCAGAATAATACAATAAATCAATGGAATAAAAGTTTTAACATGCAAAGTAAGAGGAAATAATGATCTTTTGTCAAAAAGTACATATTTTTTCTCATAAAAATTTTCAGCTTCTCAATATACAACTTTTATTTTAATTTTAAGTTTTATTTTTCTTGGTATTGAACTTTCTTAATTAGATAAACTTAAGTAATATTCATTGATAATATAAAATTAACTATACATCACATATATTATTTGCTACAAATAACTAAAAAAAATTAAATATATTTTATTTATTGGCGATTTTCTCATGAAAAGAGGGATAATATCTACATTTTTTATTAACTTGATTAATTCTTTTAAATTTTTATCGATGTTTCTTAAACCCCGCGCAAAGCGCGGGTAAGTTTACTAGTATATGGTAAATGTATACACACAAACACTCCCTCCCTACATCATCATAATGTATGTGATGGTGTTTGATTGTGTGTGAAGTTCAAGAAAGAAAATAAGACTTTTGAAATTTGTGATTTTAAATGAACCATAAATATTTATGTACTTATAAATTATCTCATTAAAATTAAAATAAGTATTACAAAGTAATGTTGTTATTAGATATAAAAATATATTATTCTTTTTAAGATGATAAAAAAAATGTAACCTAAATTGGTACAGCGAGAGGGCCACTGCCCATTAATTATATGCTGGTCATTTTGTTAGCTTCAAGTTTATACCAAAAAGGACAAATTGCAGAAGGAATTGCTTGATATTAAATAAATAACAATGTAAAATTATTACACAAAGGCGAGAAATAGCTTGTTTAGTCAAGCTTTTAAAATAGTTTATTTTGAAAGTGTTTTTTGAAAAAATATTTTTAGGAAAAAATAATGTGTGTTTGATTAATCAATTTGAAAAGTATTTTTGAGCAATATTTTGTGTTTGATCAAACTTTTAAAAAATACTTTTAAGTGTCAAATTACGAATAATGTCACAACCCAAGCTCCCACCGGAACCGTGACGACTCCTAACTCTGCTTGCTAGGCAAGCCAACTATTTCACAATAACAATAAACTCAGTTAACATAAGGTTAATAATATCAACAAAGAAATTATTAAGTGGGAGAAGAGGTGGAGAAAACCGAGGGGTAGGGAAATAAAACACAAAGAAACACCATTGCCTAGAATGTCTAAACGAAATAGGCAAAAAGATACAATAACATGGTATAAATCAGCAACAAGGAAATTATGCAATAACAAAGAAAAGAAGGGGGATAGAGAAGAGGGATCAGTACAGAAAGGGGAAAGGAGAAATACAAGCAGCAAACAAACATCTGACCATCATGTACAAATCAGCAATGATGAGTACATGAAGGCCTTTTTTATACTAACAATTGCTTCTTTTTTTGCAGGGATTAAAATAGAAACCATAACTTGTCATCAATTACAATCCCTAAGGGTGGTAATACTATGTATTCTACTTTTAGGGGGAGGAAAAATGACATGCATATGGATAGAAAGCACAAACAACAGAGCTCAGTCAAGTGAAACAGCTAAAATATAAATTCGAGGAAGAAGTAGTACCTGGGGTTTGGATAATAAGGAGAACACAGAGCCAACAACACAATGGACACGCAGATGGATCGCGACCACTCATACCCGGTACGAAGCATGAAAGTGCAAGAAACAATACAATGAGGAGGGGGGAAAAGACAATACAAAGTAGTAAAGGAACAGATAAGTTCAGATCGAGGCATTTACCAGAGCTACTGAGTAGATTCGAGGCAGTCACTGCCATGGTCAACGATGGGGAGAAGCTAGGGCAAAAGAGAAAGGGAATGGGAAGAATCAAACCACTAAGGAAATGGAAAAATAACAGAAAATGAAAGAAATAGTCTCAGGTGGAGGAACTCACCAGCTCATCGGTGTCGAAATAGGACAGCGAGGAGAACACAAAGGGTAATCAAAAATAGTGGAGCAGCTGGAATTAAAATGGTCGTCAACTGCATGAACAGAGGGATAGATACAGAAATGCAAAATAGCAGGGTTAACACCCACACTTTGCAAATCTGTATCTACCCTAGAAGCCAGGAAAATGAAGAAATCAAATCAGTTATGAAATGGAAAATGTCAACACACGGCAGAAAGGAAACAGCTAAACTTAGATCGAGGTACTTACTAGCTCGTCGGTGGGGATCTATAACAGTGTTAGCCATGGAAATCGATTTGAAGCAGCTAGGACAAGGGGGAGTTGGAATAAGAAGAAGCAAAGAGGTGAGAAGCTGGGAAAATCAAATAATCAACATAAATGGAAGTATGGAGCTTAAATGGGGAAACTTACCTACGCACAGGAGTGGAGTCGCCATGGTCGTGAAAGGCAAGAAGAAGAATATAGGGCAAGAGGGAACAGTAGAGTGTAGATGCTAAGAGGGGGGAAATGAAATCACTTGGTCGGTGGGTTTCTACAGATATAAGGCAACTACGCTTGGGCTAGTATTAAGCGTTACAGGATTTGGGCCCAGGATATTGGGCCATATCAGATGTGGCTATGAATTTAGTGGCTATGCTTTAAAGGATATGGGCCTAGGTGTTGCTGGTTCTAGGCCAGGACGTAACAGAAGATATTTGGCTGGAAATTTAAGTGGCTACGAATGCAAGACAAAAATTATATGTTATGTGGCTATGACTGCAAGAGTATTTAGGTGGAATCAATGACTACTGTGGAAATTGGGACACACAAGGCTACGAATGCAAAGGAAGCAAACACAATTCTACCAGGCCTCATTTGGGCTTCTATGCATATATATGGGCTGCCCTTGGAACACTTCTTTTGGGCCTTACCAGACCTTATTTGGATTATTTTAGCATTTTAGTAGTTTTAGTAAGTTTTGGTTTTGCTATATCAATATTGGGTCTGACAAGCCCAATTTGATACTAGTTGCTATGTAGTTTCATGGTTTACCGTCCTAGCTAGTAGGACAACTCTTTATTATTGTTATTTTTCGAACTTATTATTAATAAAATAGCTACTAGGCACACAGCCTGGTAGTATAATTCTTTTAAAAAAAAATATCAACAAGGAATAATCATAAATATCTAAAAATAGTAATAACAATGAAACTACAACCATCCAATGATCTGTTGTCAACGAATACATGAGCACCAGCGAATCTCAAAATACAGAGTCAATACTCAATACAAAACTGTCTGGATGATAGAACACTGATAACAAATTAAACCAAAAGAGAACTTCAAGGTCTACGAACGACATAGGAGCTACCTCGTTGTAACGACCCAGCCGGTCGTTTTGTGTGTTGGGACTCTGTTCCCGTGAATGAATCTTTCCTTAGCGGCTACTCGTGCCTTATGACTTGTGTGGGCAGGTAGTTCAAGATTCAGAAGTGATTTGGCCAGTTCAGGAACACTTGGTTCCTGAAGGCTAGCTTATTTGGCTAATTTTGGTTCCGAGCAGCATTTTTAGCAAACGACCTCGGAAGCGAGTTCTGACAGCTCCAGCAGCTCCAGATGATGATTTCGGACATGGGAGTGTGTTCGCCTCGGATTTCTGATGACCCGGAAGTATTTCGGCACCTGAATTGGAATTCAGGATTTCATGTGATTTAGAATTCAGCCTGGAATTGGACCTCGTGATATCATGGTTCGAATGGAATTCTGAAACTGGTAATAGTTCCGTATAGTCATTTATGACTTGTCCGCAAAATTTGGGGTCATTCTGAGCAGTATAGACCAGTTCGGCGTATTGGTGAGCCATCGAAATTTTCTGGAAATCTTAAGTTTGGAACTAAGGGGTTTTGGAGAGTGATTTATAGTTTGGATGATGTTTTTAGTGTTCTGGGAGCTCGAGCAAGTCCGTCTTATAATTTGGGACTTGTTGGTATAATTTGTCGCGGGCTCGGGTGGGCCCAGGGGTCCCCCGGACCCTAATCGGGGTAAAAAACCAGCAGTTGCACAGCTGGTGGGAAATCTTCTGGTGTGACCGCACCTGCGGTCCATGAGCCGCAGGCGCGAGGCTCGCACCAGCGGCCTTCCCATCGCAGGCGCGGCTCCTTCCGCAGGAGGCCTTTCTTCCGCAAGAGCGGCTCCGCAGGAGCGGACCAGGATCCGCAGGCGCGACCCATCCCCAGGGCCCAGGCCATCGCAGGCGTGACCAATTTCCGCAGGTGCGAGTCCGCACCTGCGATCCAAAGTCCGCAAGAGCGAGAATTCCACCCCAGTGCCCAGGCCTTTTTCCGCAGGAGCGACCCTTTTTCCGTAGGTGCGAGTGCGCACTTGTGATCCAAAGGTCGCAGGTGCGGAAACTGCTGACCAGTCCTATAAAAAGCCCATTTCGTGAATTTCTTCCCAAAACACAATGTTTCCTCCATTGTTGCATACCCCAAGAGCTCCAGCATGTGTTTTCAGTCCAATTACCTTAGGTAAGTAATTCTTTTGCCTCCGCATGTTAAATCCTTCAATTCTTTGGGAATTTCCTCTTCCAAATTCATAGAAATTCATAAGAATTTGTTAGGGAGAATAGAGGGTTTTGAGGAAAATGCAAATTCTGATTTTTGGGCCGTTATAGGATGATTAATTGAGTTAATCTTGATCCTTAGGCGACGTATAGCGCATTTCTTCAAGAATTATAATTTTCCGGACGCCGAGGCTCGGAGTTGAATTTGCCAAGTATGTCAAGAATGTGTTTTTAGGGAAAATCCTTGATAAATCCTCCTCGATTCTTCCTAAATTGATATAATTATGTGTTTTTTGCTAGTTGCGAGCCATCGAGGGTAATTCGGAGGATTGCGTACGCACCATTGAGGGGTTGTTGGCCAGAGGAGCACTTGTCCAGGTGAGTCTNTGATGTTTTGTACGAGTTATTACTGATATGTGATGAAATTGAGCTATGATAGCTGCGAATTAAATGTACAAAATATTTAGATAAGAATTTTGAACTTCATCAATTGAGTTATTTTGTTACTCCTGATATAATTGATAAAGAGAAAGGAGTAAATGAGATAAGACTTAATAATGAGCTGTTGAGATAAATGAAGGTGGTTAAAATTCCTTCTTGTACTTGAATTGTTCCATCATGGTAATATTATGAGCAAATAGGATAATATGAATCCTAACTTTGGCTATCAAGTGAGATGTGACCATCCAATCCCGTTGAGTGTGGTCCAGTCGGTACCACGGTGTTACATATACACATATATATATGCATTCATGCAATCATATATACGCATTCATGCATTCATGGCCCCCGAGTCACATGTATGATTCATGATCGGGGAGAACTTATATTTTCATCGCCCCTGAGTCAAAGTTTTGATTCGTGATCAGGGAGGAATTACACTCATATTTTTACCAGCCCCTGAGTCACAGGTTTGATTCGTGATCAGGGAGAGATATACTACTATTTTCTTTGGCCACAGATATGATTCGTGATCGGGGAGGACTTACATTTTCATCGGCCCCCGAGTCACAGGCATGATTCGTGATCGGGGAGAGTTTTACTTTGCATCACTGGCCCCGATTCACAGGTATGATTTGTGATCGGGAG